>JACDIV010000040.1:0-40916 GCA_022244645.1 Thraustochytrium striatum
GATGTCCCTCGATGGTGAACCGCTCTCGGCCCGTTGAGCCCGCCGCCGGCGCCACGCGCTGGCGCAAGCCCCCGGCCGCTCGCCTGCCGCCGCCGCCGCCGCCGCCGCTCGCGGCCGACCTCGAGATCGCGCCGCGTGTGCGAGGTGGCGAGGCATTGAAGAACGTGCAAGGGCGCCTGGTGGCAGCAGCGTCTCGCGCGGGCCAAAAGCGCCGCGAGGAGCAGCGCAGCAGGCGCACGTCGCGCCAGGCGGCGCAGGAGCTCGAGGCCGCCCTCGACCGCGCCCGCGAGCGGTCCCGTCTGCGCCCGTGAGAGCCCGCGCGGCCATGAACAGGTCCATGCGCGAGCTCGAGACCCAGATCGACGAGGAGGCGCTTCTCGGCCTCGACGAGGAGGACGCCGCACAGTCGACAGCGACAACGACGGGGGCGACGGAGACGCCTGCCAAGCGCTATCCGGCGCTGGACGCGGCGCCTGCGGCTCAAGCGGCGCGATCTGCGGCGGCACCGGTCGTCGCGGCGTCGAGCGCGACGCCGCGGTCGATGTACCCGTCGCTGCCCACGGAGGAGCGCGACTACGACGCGCTCAGAGCTCGCGCCGCGCAGGAGGATCGTGCCGTGCAGGAGGTGGCCAAGCGCAGGGCGGCAGCTGCTGCACCAAAGCCGCCGCCGCAGCAACCGCCGCAGCGACCGCAGCGACGCGCGGACGCGGGGTCGCGGCGCAGCGTGGTCGCCAAGGTGCGTGGTGCGCTGCGGCCGAGCTCCAGCAAGCGTGGCAGTCGTCAGGCAAAGTCACCGCAACCCGCCGAGCAGCAAGCGCAGCAGCAAGCGCAGCAGCAGCAGCAGCAGCAGCAGGAGGAGGAAGCCAAGCCGCTGCCGCTGGAAGAGGACGAGCTGGCCCAGTGCTGGTTCGAGGTGTTTGAGGAGATTGGGCTGCCGCGCGAGGCGAGCGAGACGTATGCGCTCGGGTTTAGCCGGCATGGCATCGACGACAGCAACGCCGAGGCGCTGACAGACGACGACCTCGCGGGCAATGGCATCGCCAACGCGGAGCACCGCTCTGCAATCCTGCGGCTGATCGCCGCGCTCGTCGCCCGCGCTCGCGAGCAAGAATCCCAAGAGGGGCAAGCGACCAGCGGCGACATCAAGCTGCTGAGCGAAGCCGAGATGGAAGCCCAGCGCGCCGAGGCATGGCGCAACGCCGAGCAAGCGCAGGCCTCGCTGGCCTCGGAGATCCGAAAAATGGACGCCTTTGACAGCAAGATCGCAAAGATCCTCGCCGGCGACACGGACCGGCAGCGCGCCTTTCGCGCCCGCCTGGCCGACGAACGCGCGCGCCGCGAGGCCGCCGCGAGCAAGCACGACGCGACCTGCTGCTTCGCAAGGCGCAGCGGCTGCAAGACAAGTTGAATAACCAATGACGCGCACCAGATTTTGCAAGCTCTCCGCCTCCACAAGCCGTGCCGCCACCCAAGTCGCAGGCGCTCAGATTTGGGCGTTGGCCCGCGCGGGGACAGCCAGGACTTGCTTTGCCAGACCATCGGCCTCGCAGGCGGGCCGCAGCGCCCGCGGACGGACAGATTATTTGGGGCATTCACTTGTGACGAGTGCCAGAGCAGCCTGTGCGTCCCGCGGCCGGGCATGGCATCTATCGACCTCGCTAAAGGATGTCAGAGACGAAGAAGAGACTGATCGCCAGTTCAAACGCCATCGATGAAAAGCATGATTAGCCGGCCACGGCGTCAATGAGGTCTGCGCAACGCGACCGCTCAATCAACAACCGCCGAAGCCTGCGCAACGTTGTGCACCGACACACCCACGATGCGGCCCTGCAGGTCTTGGTGGTGATAAAGCCCGCACATACCGACGAGAATGCAGCTGGGCTGGATCGAATCCTTGCGCGGCAGACCTATGTCTCGACACGCGGAACGGCGCTAACCCCGACGAGGGCGAACCCCGGACTACCCGCACGCGCTGCGTCCTACCGTACACACTTGCTGGAGACTGACTGACATGCGACTGCAATCCGCACTATGACGCGCCCTGCACGCCGTCGCCCAGCCCCCCTGCCACGCCGCTCGCGCGCCATTTCGAGACCACGACATGAATTGTGCTGGCGTCCGTGCCCACGTGCACGTCGCTGAGAATCATAAGCCACACGGACTGCAGAAAGGTGCCAGAGAAGCGCCAGTGGAACGTCGCATCAGTGGAAGGGCTTTGCCCATCCGTGAGTAGCACGACTGCATACTCGTCCGGATTGAGACCACGACTCGGCAGGATCTTTGTCCGCACCGTGGCTTCCGTGATCCCGCAGTACCACTTTGGGTTGTCGACCTTGCCGTAAGTAGACACGAGCCACTCGCACCCACCTTCGAACGCCCGGCTGTGCACAGTTGCGATCTTGTCGCGCCCTGAAGCCTGCCGCACAGCTTCCAGGTATTCAACAGCGGCCGGGCGCGAATCCAAACGCGGTAGCAGCCGAGCCCAAAGTGCGACATCGTCGAGCGGTATGGGTGTCTGCGTGAAGAGCTCCTCGGCAGAGACGTGGCGCGCACAGCGGCCCGGTGAAATACGCACTGGCCCCGCGCGCACCGGCACAGGGCTCTGTCGGACATCCACAAAGGACTCAAGCCACCCATACCACGTCTGCAGCGACCGTGTGCCACGAGTAAGCGGCACGACATTGTCCAACTCTACAAAGCTCAGGCTTGCGTCCTCCTGCACGATCTTGATCGCCTTGTACAACTCGATGAGCTTGTTGAAACTCTGCCCGAACTCGCCATACACGGCCAAGCAAGGCTGGACGTCAGCGCGAAGCAGCAGGTTGGCCAGCGCGAACACCGTCGCCCCCGCAAGCAGCGCCACTTCCCAGCTTCGGCGACAGCGCATGAGGGAGCACCACCACCAGCGTGTGAGGTGGCTTCGTGTTCGTGGTGTGGTGGTGGTATCTCAGTGATGGCATGAAGACATGAAGCTGAGTCGAGACTGGTCGCGAGGTCGAGTGCAGGCAAGGCAAGAGTTGCCCACATCCCACTTCAATGCCGAGCGTGGCCGCAGGAAGCGCAGGCTGGCACCGTGTAGACCGAGGTCTTGCGCATGCGCCACCGCAGTTGGGGCCAGCGGCTCCTGGGCCGCGAGGGGCGAGCGCAGGAGATGCCGCTGGTGCTGGAAGATCGTCCCGACGAAGAGGCGATGGCTGACAGCGAGGCCGTCAAGGTGATGGCTGTTGTAGTAGTCGCGCACGGTGCTGTGGAGCTCGGACCAGTCGCTGGCCGTTCCGCCGGCAGTAGAGAGGACCGGGACGAGGAGCTTGTAGTCGAGGCCGAGGGCGTTGTCGTACTTGAAGTGCAGGGCGCGCTCATTGAGGGCGGCGATCTAGGGGCGAAAATTGAGGCGCGGCCCACCCTTGGAAAGGCAATGCTGGGTCTTGCAAAGGCTGTGACAGAGTCTAATGGCGGTTGTGGCTATGTCAGAGCACTCCGCGACGTAGTGGGCTTTCTTTTCGCTGCGCTCCACGTCAGGGCGTCGTCCATGTAGGCGATGAGCGTAGCTGAACCCTATCCATGGTCGATTACATCGATCTGGGCCCACGCTTCCGGGTCTGTCTCCTCGAAAGAGGTCGAGCCTGGCGGCTGCGTGATGAAGGACTCGGCGGAGCTTGCTTCATCGAGGACTTTGCGCAGGACCGCCGCGTGCGTGCAGAGCTGGCCGGGGCAGAAGATGCCCCGGGGCAGTGGGCCGCCATGGGAAAGGTCACGTGGAGACCGCGGGGTTCATGTCCTCGGTTGGCCTCGGGTCCAGGCGATTTCAACCGTGCACCACCTGGTTCAACTCGCTCTACGTACAGGCTCTGAAACGAGTTCTTCTGTTGCAGTGCACACGCAAAAGAGCGAATTCAAGCTCACCCACCTGGGGCATCTCGTGGTCAAGATTGCTCCTTCTTTGCGAGGATACGCGAGCGCCCATGGTCAAGCTCGACAAAAGCTCGACAAGATCAATGACACGATGCCAAAGGACATGCCCTTCGCGTGCAGCCTCTTGAGCGACGAGTTCGCCGACGCCGCCCTCGGCATCGAGCCAGGCGACGAGCTGAGCGAGTCCGCGGCGGAGCGCCCGGGCGCCGCCTGGCCAACAAGCTGCCCTCCCTTGGCGGCCTCGTTCACCACGGCGACGTCGTCAAGAACGCGCTGTACAACACCCTGCGGCCCAAGGCCAAGACGACGACACCTCGCGGGCCTCGACCAAGCGCGGCCGCCGCAAGAGCGACCAGCGCAACACGGCCTCGGCGCCGACAAGCCCAAGGTCAAGTTCTCCATCGCCGCCCCCATCACGCTCGACCGCACGGCTTTGACACCCGCGGCAACGCGCGCCCCTTTCGCGTCGCCACCACCGCCAGCGTCTCGCCCCCGCCGACCGGAACAAGCCCGTCTACTTGAAGCTCTGGTACGACGTGGACAACCCGTTCCTCAACGACGATGAAGACAAGGAGGCCAACGAACGCAACCGCGTCGAGTGCTACATGGGCGTCAGCCACAAGAATGGCGCTCCCGAGCCGCTCGTTGGGCGCCGCGTCAAGCGCCGGCAGAGCTTTGCCAGCATGATCCGCGACGGCGTCGAGACCAGCGCCGTCTTCCCGCTCGAGTTCAAGCCGCCCGGCGATCCCTGGCTCGGCCCCTGGTCTGTCGAGCTCAAGGCCAGCCTCGTCAACAAGCTGCCCACGGGCCTCCGGGAGACCGGATGCAAAGAGTGCCCCCCCGGCGCAAAGTGCAAGAACGGCACGCCTCGCGACGGCAGCGGCGGCGACGGAAACCGAGCGCCGTCGCGAGAGTCCGACCTGGAAGGCGATTGCTCGCGATGCCCTGTCGCCACTGCTCCCAGACAGTCTGGATCAGACTCTGCGCTCGTCAAGTGTGCCAAATTCTGGAGCACATCGTGGACGAAGCCTCGGACTTTTGCCTTGCGGACGCACTGTGCTGCGTGCTGCATCGACGAGATCCCAGAAACCGCGTACTTGCGGCAGATGAGATGGTGGAGGGCAACCAGTAGGTACGACTCCAGGACAATCATGAAGGACGAGTGCGCGCTGTACCTGCACTCGACTACCAACGACGTGATCATGCCAGACATGTGCAGTCAATACGTGTGGAACTTGGACTGCCTCGTCCGTGACGCTGATGACGGACCGGTTCGCATCCGACCACAGTGCAATCGAGGGGATGCTGGCGGTCCTACTACTGTGACTCACGGACGAGATCTACTCGACGATGCAACCCTCCCACCCTGGCGAATGAGCAGACACCTGAGAGACGCCAGCTCATGGCAGTTTTGACGAGGCGGGGAGCCGCCTTACTCGTAGGGGGCCCGGGCTACACCAAGGCCTACACGGCGTTCGCGCCCAGAAGCCGCCAGAAGTTTCATCTGCCAGAGACCCACGGCGTGTGCTTGACGGCCTCGGAGAAGAGCTTCACGTTTGCAAGTACACGTGGAAATCTACAAGCCAGGAAAGACGTCTTCAAGCTGGTCTGCGCCACTACCAAGGTAAAAGCTTTTCGGACAGACTCCAGCAAGGCGAAAACATGCAAACCGGCCACTTTGCAACACAAGACCGCAGGTACGACGAGCAAGATTTGTTGCGGCCCTTTTAATTAAAATTTTAATTTTAATTAACACCGTATCCATGGGAAAAATGCGGTAAAATGGCCAGAATTTGGGGGATTGGACCAAGCCAAAAGGTCCGCTGCGAGCTCCATGGGCTTGTTTCCATGCGCAAATGAAAGAGGACCTCGTGAAACCCATGGAAAGCACCATCGGCTCAACCATCTCCAAGTGGTTGTGGAGATATGGGCGCTCAAAGGTGCCGGAGGCGAGACCCCCAGAAACCCGATTTGGAAGGCCAGGAAGGCTCTCTTGGCCGGTCCAGAGGCCGGGCATACTGCCCCGACCCTCCCTGAGCCAAGGTGGTGCTGGTTTGGGCGGTGCCCCGCAGCCCGGGCAGTGCATTGAATTTTGATCAGCTGATTCGCCTATCAGGACGCAAGCTCGGTCGGGTTGGGTTGGTTCGGCGGTGGCTGGCTGCGGACGCGCCCATCGGGCGAGAGCCTTTGCGAGGCCAAGCAAGTATCAGCTAGAGATTGAACTTTGGTTTCTTCTGAACCTTCGAGTTGGACACGCGGCTCTTGATCTGCTTGGGGTCGACTTTCGTGCCATCGGTCGCGGTGGACTCGCCGAACTTGGCCTTGACGTGCACTAGTACTTCCGAGGGCTTGATTGTGGGCTCGTTGTCCACGAGCACGTCAATGAAATCAAGCAGATCGGGTGGTAGCTTGGACTGGCGCCCGCGCTTCTTGGGCGCGCCAGTAGACGAGGTGCTGTTCCCGTTGGTTGTACCCTTCTTGGCGTTGGCAAAGATCTTCGAAATCTCAGAGCGGATCTGGTTCTCGGTGGGAAGGCTGAACCTGTCCGGGTACATCTCCTTTAGTGCCTCGTGCATCTGGGCAGGACCCATCTTGGCAGAGGATTCGGTGGCTCCTCTACCAAACATCTCCTTGATGTCTTTCACATACGCAGCCATGTACGAGGCACCAAACTGATGGCCGTGAGGAGGGCGGCGTCCCCACCCGCGTGGTCTTGGCTTGGTCGCCAAGTTGGCGGCATTGGCGTATTCTGGCATCTCCATTTGGCCGTCGCGGATGTCCACGTCGTGATGGTCGATGAGGCTGCTGGCACTGCGGACGGCGAACGCGACAAGGTCCTTTCGTGGCGATTCTCGAGCGTGCACGCGATTGCGCTTCTTGCGGCCAGCGTCTCGCGGCCCAACGATGACCCCAAACCCGGACGCCTTGAGCACTTGCACACCGGTCAGCACCAAGTCACTGTTGATCGTGGCTGGAGCGTAGTCGCGTTGGGAACTGTCGTGTCTTCCTCTTCGCCTTGGCTGTCATCGTCCTCGTCGTCGCTAGCCTCCCCTTGCTCATCTTGGTCCACGATCACCACAGCTTCGGCGGTGGCGGCTTCCTCATTCAAGACGAAGTCTGGCTCGTCGCTTGACAGCCCCGCAAGTGCCATTGCAGCATCCACGCACGTTTCGGTCTCGTCTTGTTGGCGGTCATTCTCCGCGCTCTCCTCGCCGTTGTCCTCGCCGCGGGCCGCCATGGCTGGACCAGCTGCGAGGCCTCATCCAGGAGCTCAACGTCGCCCCCGGGCACAAACGAGAAGGTGTTGCCTTGGTCGATGCCCGAGTACGCGGTGGCGGAATCTGAAGGTGCGACAGACTTTCGCGTGCTTTAGGTCAGCAGCAGTGACGATAGCTGTCTCGTTGCCGCCGCCACTGTCACTTAGGAAGAAGACGTCGTTGCACCGGGTAAAGAACTTCGTGGCGAGCTTCTCAACCGGCATCTTGATGTATTCGTTCACCAGGACGCTCATCTTGGCGCGGTCGATGCGGACAAACTGAAACAGAGGAGTTGGTGATCCCACCCTTCCAGGCCAGCGCGAAGGCCAAGCCTTGGGTGTGGCAATGGCGCGGATGCGGTTCCGTTGCGAGTGGCGCATGAACCGGAGGATGTGCGCGGTACAACGCGCGAAGTGCGCGTCGATGAGCCCCTTGCCGTCCTGTGTCTCTGTGAAGATGTGCCGCTCAACCTTCAGGGGTGATCGAGTGTTTGATGAGCTGCACGAGCATCCGCAGTGCGTTGCTCTGGTAGCACTTGGCGTTGTCGCTCTGCAGGATGACGGACTTTATCTGTGGGAGCTGCGCTTTCACGTGTTCGAGGGCAGCCTCCACCATGGAGGCCACGGCTGCAGCGTCTTGCCTGTTGTCTCCATCCATTATCTGGTCAATGTACACGTTGATGCGCTCGGCTTTGGTCTCTTCGACGGTGGTTCCGTCTTCCTTCACTGTCTCCACCACCACTGGCCGGAAGTAGGTCACCAAACATCCATGCCACGACATGCCGCGCTTCCCGAAATGCTGCTGTGTCGTCTCCCTGGCCGATGTGGCCTCAAACTTCATCTTCCAGTCGATGGTCATGATGGCGCGCGTCGTCGCCCTTTCTTGCACACTCCTTCTCCAGCTCGCGGTGCAGCTTGGAGATCGCTCCCTGCTGGTTCGCCACGCGAGCGCGGTGGCCTTGGTATAGCTTTAGCAATGTCAGAGAGCACCCGATTGGCATCGCTGACAACGTCAGCGGACTTCCGCGGACTCGGGCCTGCGCCAGAAGCTCTGATCTCGGAGCGCAACTCGTCGATGAAAAACGGCACGAAGTCGCACGCGTTGCACTTGCCGCTGCGCGTTTCTCCGTCGCCGTCTTTCCCCAGCGCGTAGCTAACGTCATGCGTGGGCACATCGTCGCCGGTCTTGACCACGTGGGAGCTGTACTGCTTCTTGAGGAAGTGCCGTGTCAGCTCGAGGTAGTGCGATAGCTTCTCCTTTCGCTCGGGGCTTGACGCAAAGGTGTCGACCATGTCCTGCAGAATCGTGGACGTATCGTGGACCAGGACGCCCGTCACGTAGTCCACCGCAGTCAACAACTTCTCATCGGCAAAGGTGATACGCTTGACAACCTCGTAGAAAGAGCCACGCGACACCCGCTGCTCTGCCTCAAAGGTTGCACAGTACTCCTCGTACATCTCCTTGGTCGACATCCGCCGGACAAGGCACGGCAGCTCGACAACCTCGTTCCCAAGCCGCACGCTTCGAGTTCCCCAAGACATCGCGCCGACCATCTTCGCCTGGAGGATGAACTTGACGGTTCTCCTCACTGCGTCTTCGTCGTAACGTGCCGCCCTCTTCACCACCTTCTCGATCGTGACTCCCGACACAAGCGTCTTGTAGTCCATGTACCCCTGCCGTTCATGCCCGGTGGTCCACTTGAGCCCCTTCTTCGCGCAAGCCCGGGCTATCATGGCGCGAGAGAAAGCCTTGGTGAAACACGCACGAACGACCCTCTTCTGAATGCTCGCGTTTGGTGCATTCAGCAATGCCTCCGCAATAACCTCGGCCGCCTTGTTCAGCTCTTGCTCTGGACGGTCGTGGCCGATGATCTTGAACGCTACATCACGAAGCAATCGCTGCACGTTGCCAGGATACAGGCACTCTGCAACGGCAACGGCCGTCGCGAGCACACTCTGCACCAGGCACGACCAGCCCGGTCCCGGCGACTCGACGCTGCCATCCTTGCGAGCCTTCTCGCTGGGAAGCTTCTTCTTCGTGGTCTCCGAGAAGCCAAAGAAGCGCCATATCTTGCTGACCGAGATCCCATCGTCTGGCACCTCAAACTCCTTCGCCGCATCGCCAGGGCCCAGAAGTGCCAGCTGCTCTACCATCACGCGGGCGCCCTGTGCCCTGGACTTGCGAGCAGGCCCTGCCGATCCAGCCGCCTCGTGGTTGCGTTTTCGCTTTCCGCGCTGCCCGTTCTTTCGAGCGAGCGCGACCTCAGGCGCGACGCCATCACAAGCGCAGCAACACCGCTTGCAGTCGCTGTCGCACTCCGCGCACCGCCCGACCTTGCAATTGCATCTCGCCATGCGGAAGCCCTCGCTCCGTCCAGAGCCCGCAGACCACTCCCGAGCTTGGGAAACAGCCGTTCTTCACACGGCCCCTCTCCACGCGAGCCCAGACAGCGGTCCTGGCCTTCTAAATCGGGTTTCTGAGGGTCTCACGGCGGCCTGTCCCCGACGCCTTCGAGCGCCCGTATCTCTTCAACCACTTGGAGATGGTCGAGCGGACGATGCTTTTCACCGGTTTCACGAGGTCCTCTTTCATTTGCGCATGGAAACAAGGTCAGAGAGCTCGCAGCGGACCTTTTGTTTCGAGCAATCCCCCCAAATGATACCGCATTTTTCCCATGGATACGGTGTTAAAAAAGATTTAAAAGCTTTGTGGTGCCCACTACCTCAAACTGCAAGTTTTCAGAATCGTACCACGTCGAGCACATGTATGACGACTATGCTGGCACTACATCAGGAAGCCCCCAGGGTACTCACACGACGGCCGGGGCGCACGAGTTCCCGGACGACGTCGTCAACTCGCGTGCAAACTTCATCATGGCCTGGGGCCAGTGGAACAGTGGCGTCAGCGGGTTGGGCGGCAGGTCAAACTACTACACAAAGACCTACAGAGAGAAGAAGGCGGTGTACGGCGCCCACAGACTAGAAGCGGTGGAAAAATTGCTGAAAGCGTGCGCGGCCTTCAAGAGTGCCGGTAGTCTGCAGACTGGATGGAGACGGCCTTACAAGGCGTCTGCAACGCCTACAACAGGTGCTGCTAACCCAAACCAGAACCAGAATCCAAAGCTTCAGTTACTGAGTTGTGTTGCTGCCACGCCCAGTGAGCCCAGCGAGTCTGTCTCCCGAGCTTCAGGGTAAGCCAGCCACGCCTCGAGTATTGCGTGCTGCGCGCGGCTAGAGAATTTGGCAAGCGAAAGCACCCTGCAATCGCGCAGCGCCTTGTTGGACTTGAGTCCATCGATTAAAGGCCTGCAATCGTCAATGTCCAGCATCGGATGCCCTCTTGTATGGTCGGACGTACTGCCCACATCAAGCTCTTGCAGCGATTCGTTCACCGCCAACGCCGCGCCGAGGGTTCTTATCGGCTCCTTCCCGACGCACGCTTCGCGGAGGCTGAGGCGGCGCACCGTGGAGTTGCGACGCAACCCCTCGAAAAGAGCTGCAAGGCCCACGCTGCCCGGTGTCCGCATACCATCCAAGCCGACCTGCTCCAGCGCGGTGTTTCCCGCCAGCGCTGCTCCTATAGCAGCGTCAGACTCATCGGAGTGCCGTGCAGTGTTGTAAACGGCGAACTCGCGCAAGGTGCTTGTGCTGAAGCCCTCGCAAAACGTGTGTTCCTGGGCTCCTCGTATTGCAGACGTCGAGGTTGTAGCAAAAGAAGGCGCGCAGGGACGAATTCTTGGCGAGCATCTCCCCGAGCGCCATGGCGCCGCTCTTCTTCAGCAACGGACAGCCCCAGTGAAGTCTACGCAGTACAGTGTTGTGTTGAACACCACGCGCGATAGCCTTGATGCCCGTGTCGGTTAACCTCCGCGGGCCGTCAAGTGCGTCCTGAATCCGCAGGTCGAGGTCCTCTAGAGTCACATTCTTGGCCAAAGCGGCGCCCAGCACCTTTGCGGCCTTGTTGTCGAACCGAGACCCCTCTAGGTTTAGCTTGCGCAGAGCATGGTTGTTACCCAGGCCCTTTGCGATGATCATGGCGCTCGACCAAGAACACTCCCTTATGGAAAGCTCCTGCAGCGTGTCCTTGGTGACAAGCGCCTCCACGAGCTCCTCGCCGCCCTGCTGCAGGACCATGTTTCCTGGCAAAGACTGAGCTTGCGTAATGTGGCGTTGTCGACGAGGTACTTGACAATGGCTTCACAGCCCGCGCCGGCAAAGTCCGAAATCGACAGGTCCAGCTCGTCGGTCAGCGCAGGGTTGGCCGTCAGCGCACCGACGAACGCCAGCGATGACTTCGGCCCAAGGCCCGAAAATTTGCAGAGTTGGAGCTTGCGCAGCGTCCTGTTGTCCTCCAGGCCCCGAAAGAAGGGCAGAACATCCGTGTCACTAATTTCATCAACAGTCCCGATGCTGATCTCGAGCTCCACCAGGGAGCAGTGGTTGCCGAGCACTTCGATGCCTTTAATCACGGGTACGATCCCAACCCAGCCGAGTTTGCGCAGCGTGCGATTGCTCTTCAGCCCGTCGGCAAACCCGGTGTCCACAGGACGCCAATCAATTCTTCGAGCGCATTATTGTCGACCAGAGCGCGGCCCAATGCGCTAGATCCTCTCAAAGAGCATCCGAAACTGCAGCAATCCAGGTTGAGCTTGCGCAGTGCTGGGTTGTGCCGAAGCCCCTCGGCGATCGCCTCTCCGCCGACGTCGCCCACCTCGTTGTTGCTAATGTCGAGCTCTTTCAGCACCCGTTGTTCGCTAGGACCGCGCCTAGAGCCACACCAGTCTTGTTGCCGAGCATGCATTCCTCCAGTACCAACCGGCGAAGGGTCGTGTTCTGGCCGAGCCACTCGACGACCGCGACGCCTCGCTCGTCGCCAAATCTTGCGCGCGTCATGTCCAGCTCCACCAGAGTACTATTGTCCGCCAGCGCCTTGCCGAGCGCCACGCATTGCGCCTCGAGCAGACTACAATGGGCATAGCCTCGAAAGGCAATGCCGCGCACGTGCTTGTCGTTGGCGAGTGCCTCCTCCAGCACGGCGCAGGCCTCCTCGTCGGTGCGCGGCTTGTCTTCCATGAGCAGCTTTTGTACCAGCGCGGTGCTGTCACAACGAGGGCAATTCGTAACAATAAGCCAGCTCTGCGCGGTGTCGCCAAGCAGCCCCGCAGGCCTTGGCCTCCGCGGCGTGCGCGACGTGGAAGCGCCCGCACATGTCCGCGACGCGAGCGCGCGGGCCGTCGGGTACGTGCGCCCATGTCGTCGTCGACGTCGTCGACGTCGTCGTCGTCGCTGCCGCCATCCTCTCTCGCGTCGCGCGCTTGCTCTTCGACATGCCCATTAGCGTCGTCGCGTCGCTCGGACACGCGCCGCTCTCTTTGTGCCCTTTGCCTTGGACTGCTGCAACAAGAAGGGACTGTGACTGTGAGTTGCGAGCAAGCGCAGACGCAAGGTCCAGCCGCGCTTCAACGGAGAGAGGATGAGGCGCGCGGCGTTTCACTGACAAGGCGCGCCAGGGCCCCAGTACAGGGCCAAAGAAACAAGCAAAAGCATGATGGTGCAGCGTGCGCCGCGCCAAGTTGGAAGGGCACGCCGTGGTCTGCTTGACAGTGACATGACATGATGGACGAAAGGACAACAACGGTGTCCGTGGTTCCGTACGCAGCCGTTTGAACAGCAACGAGCCGCTCGCAACCTTCGTCGGAGGGCCCGAGAGGAATCGAGGTGGCCCTGAAGGGCATTCCAGGCTCAGGCGAAGGGAGTCCGCGTGGTCTTGATCAGCAGTCAGGGTGGCCCACAAGACACGGGCGGTCACGGAGCATCATCTCGAGCAACTTCAAGCGGGAGGATGCCGAGCGGTTCGCCAAGAGCTTCACGGGCCCGCGTTTCACGAACCCACAGACCACAGTTCATCGTCTTTCCTTTCTCGTCTCCCTACTCCCTCGACTTGAGCTGACCAGCCAGCTGGAACGGGTCCTCAGCGCTGACCGGGATGGCGACGCAGTAGCGCCAGTGACTGCCAGAGAACGGTGAACTTGCTGGCATCGTCAAAGGCGCTCCAGAACATGCGGTCGTGGTGTCCATCAACTTGTATCGTTTTGCTGATGAAACTGATTTTGGGCCATGCTCGGTATCCGTACCGTACCGTACCGTACAGGGGGAAGAGCGAAGATGTCAGCGAAAGGGCTAGCCATGCCCACCAGAAGCCGCAAAAAGGGATCCAGGAGCAAGCTGCCAAAAACGCAGGTACTGCGCAGCAGAGATGAAACTGATTGCTCTTAGCGAAGCCTATCCTCGTTTTCGACCGGCTTGGCGACTGGAATTTCGGTGTCCTGCTATGCAATGCGTGTCGTGGCGATCGGGCTGACACCGACGGCTGCAAAGTCGGCTTCGTCCGCGGGCGACTTGCGCATCCTCTTCCAGTAGATCACGCCAGCCACGATGACCACCAGCGCGCCGCACGCGCCGATGATCGCCGGGAGGAGCAAAGATGATGGGTCGCGAGGATCCTCAACTGGACCGCCGCCACCCCCTTCTTCACTGTTGGGTTCCTCTCCGCCGTCGGGGTCGTCTCCGCCGTCGGGGTCGTCTCCGTCTCCGCCGTCGGAGTCGTCTCCGCCGGGACCAGCCTCAAAGCCCACAAAGTTGCTCATGAGGCCCACAAAGGCGTGCTGCGTCGCGAGAAAGCGCTCAAACATGCACGGCGGCACAGCGCTTCCGAACGAGCCCTTGAGCGTGGGCCCGCCCCAGACCACGTGACTGCCATCGTCGAGGCCCGCGGCAAAGCCCCTGCTCACGGCTTGCACGGACAACACGCCGCTGGCCAGCTTGCTCGCCACTGTCGTGCTGTCGCCGCCATGGTCGGCGCTGCCCCATGTTACAACGCTGCCGTCGTCGTCGAGCGCCGCGAACGCCGCGTCCGAGGCCACGACCGAGGCCACGACCGAAAGCTCGGCGGGCACCTCAGGGCCGCCCCAGTTGCGCACCGTGCCGTCCTGCATGACGAAGACAAAGCCGCTGGCGACAGGCACGACGTCGCGCACGTTGTTCTCGCGGCGCGCCAGTGCGTCTTCGTTTTCCACTATGCCCCAGGCCACCGTGCGCTTGTCCTCGGTGAGAACCGCAAAGGCCTTGTCCGCCGCGAACAAGGCTGTGACCTTGCTGGCCCCAATCGCACCACGCACGGCCGCGCTGATGAAGCCGCCATACTCGGCATTGCCCCAGGCCACGACCGAGCCGTCGGCGGTGCGCGCGACAAAGGCGCTCTCCGTGGCCACGATCTGCTCGACCACGCCGACATCGGCGGCGGGCCCGTCGCCGCCATTGGCATCGTCGCCCCAGGTGAGCAATCCGCCGGCCTCGGTGATGGCCGCAAAGGCTGTGCCGCGCTTGTTGGGGTGTACAGATTTGCACCGGGCCCTCGGTCTTGAACTGGATCGTAGTGAGATACGAATCTTCAAAGGTCAGAACATCACCGTTGGCGAGCTCCACGACCGCGCTCTCGTACTCGAGTTCGTAACCCGGGGACACCATTTCGAAGTAGCGGAAAGGCGTCACGTCCACGACCGGAGCATCGAACGACTCAACAAAGGCGCTGAACGCCTCATTCGAAGCAACGGCGACGTCGCCGCTGTCAGTGATGAGAAAGACCCGCTCTTGAGACCCGGAACGATGCCTCACGTTGGGCACCGACACGGGGAAGAGTCGGCCGTTGAAAACCAGCGCAGTGCGATCTGCGAGGCGCACAGCGTGCATCCTGGGAGTGCTCACGACCTCGCCAACCTGGCTTGGGTCCACGTCGAGGCGGCCGAACTTTACATCTCCGAGCCGACCCTCAACGATGCCGTCGCTCCCGCGCATGAACCACTCGTTCGCGCTGTAGTCCGCGGCGAAGGCTTGCGAGTCCGCGCCGACGAGCCGATTGCGCCCAGTGTCAAAGTCGACGAACTCGGCCGTGCCCGCGTCTTTGTGGTCAAGCAGCAGCACGTTGTAGCTTCCGTGGATCGCCTCGACCGGCTTGGAGCTCGTGTACTCGAACGTGGACGGTGCTGGCGAGTTGCAAACTCTCACCACGATGACCTTGTTGTCCGCCTTTTCCATGGTCATGACGCAAGACGACGACTCGCCGTGTAGCTTGACCGTGCCTGACCTGGCCGCGTCGTCAAAGTCATCATCTGTGTAATAGTTCAGCGCGACCACCTTTCCGGACTGCGTAAGAGCGGTGAGTCGTTTAGAGAAGCGTCTGATGTCGATGACGCCATCGACCTGATCAGGTAGCTCGGGGCACCCGTTTGGGTCGGAACACTCGACGCCGAGGCTGGCGATGCTGCCGTTCTCGTAGGCCACCACGACGCCGCCCGCGCCGTCGCTTGACACGACGTTCTCGCTCAGCAGCGCGCGAATCTCCTCTTTGGACGGTGTCAGAGTTCGGCCTATAAACCTCGTCGTCGTAAAGCACGCGGCCATCAGCCAGCCGGATGTGGAGACTTCCGTCGCCCCTGCGCACGTCCACGACGTCGGCCATCTCGGTGATATTGCCAAAGGTCTCGGCTACGTACGCCGCAGAGTCAGCTGTGAGAGGCAGGAGCCGCTTCTCGCGCGTCACCAGCAAGTCGACGGTCCGGAGTGATAGAAACTCGCCCATATCAGCTTGCGTCTTGTTGCGGAGGTACTCGGTCGCGTCGGCCGTCAGCGGCTTGCTTTTCAGATAAAAGCCAAAAAGCAGAGCAGCAGCGCCCGACCCGGGCGGCGGCAGCACCAGCGTGCCGCTGAAGCTCGTGATGAACTCGGCGCCGATCCCGTTGAACCCAAGGTTGACATTCTTGGACCCCGAGCTGCGAGGCACAACCACCGTGTTGGGGTCGTCTTCCGTGATCATCCCAGGACTGAAAAGCGACAGCATGACGAGCGAGAGCACAGGCCTGCCCACCACCTGAACAAAGTTGTCGCTAATGAGCACGTCGCCCACGAGTACCGCGCCTGCCTTCCACGAGTTGACCAAGAGCTCAGCGTGGGCGTTGATGAGCCCTGCGCCGTTCACATCGGCCGCCACGTAGGCGTTGTTACTGCAGACCTGCCCTCCCGCGGCCGCCGCCGCCGCAGCAGCCGCAGCAAGGCCGGCCGCCACCGTCGCCGTCAGCCCGTACATCCCGTCGCTCGCGTTTCTGCTCTGCCAAGGCTTCGTGCTGGACACCTTGTGCACGTGTTGAAAGTCATGTCCAGCTGGAAACAAGGCGGGAACGCGTTTGCGAAGGAAGGTCTACCGCGGTACTACGCACGCACCTAGTTTAGTACTCGGGGAGGACCACAGGACGGGCGCTGCTGCAACGTCGAGTGCCGAGTCCAAATTCCGCCTGGTGTGACAGCCTCTTTTTTCTCGCCAGCAGTCATCACTCTCTTGCCCTGTCTCGCCTGCGCGGATCCATCCCCACGACCACCATCCGTCCTGTGCAACGTCGTCGATTGACAGTAGGGGACACCATGTGTGAAGATTCGGCTCATAACGTTACAGGAAACAGGGTCTTCAATGTTTGGCCTCGACGAGTCGACGGAGAAGGGCGCAAGGATTGTTGGCACCAAAGGTCGGGCGCAAAGGGTGCGGGGTCGGTGAGCTACGACGGGTGAGGTACGGGCTGCAACCACCGTAACGGTAACTTAACGGACAAGCCCCCATGTCCTCCCGTCCCAAGCGTGGAGCATCCGCCCATGCGCCCATGGCGGAGCCCATGGCGAAGCGGCGGCTCACGAAGGACCCTGACGCCGTCGAGGAGCAGATCGCAGTCATCATGAAGCTCCGAGGCAAGTCCGTGCTGACGAGGAGGAGCGCCTGGACATCCTGCGCGTCTACTTTGGCATCTGCAGGGCCTGGCACGAGAAGCAGAAGCGGACCGGCCGCCCCGAGAAGCTCGACGCCGTCAAGAAGACCAGTGCACTCCTTGGTCGCGGTACAGGCCTCGTCTCGAGCACAATCAAGTCCTGGACGGACGCAGCCCAAGCTGGAGACGGCGCTGCGACGGCGGGCCTGGCGGCGGTTGTGGATCCTCCTGGTAGTCGCGGCAACTTCAAGGCAAAGCCGGCGCGCGTGAGCCACACCCTCAGCGTCTACTTCCGCGTGCGAGACTTCGTGCGCGAGAGGCGCACGAACCGCGAGCGCGTCACGGCGTCCCAGGTCCTGGCGTTCCTCCTGAAGAGCGACCTACTGGAGAACCCGCCCAAGACTGTCAACGGCGAGGTCCCCAAGAAGGAGTACCATGCTGCCTTGAAGGCAGTGCGCCGCTACCTCACCCGCCGGGGCTTCGTCCGCGGGAAGAAGCGCGGCACGGTCATGTTCAAGGCGGAGCACATCGCGTGGCGGGATCGCTACGTAGCGGCCATCAAGGCGAACCGTGAGCTGCCTCCCCAAGAGCGTCTCCGGGAGGTGTACCTCGACGAATCTTACATCCACAAGAACTACCACCGCCACGAGTACAGCGTGCACGATCCGGCCGACCCCCTCGACGAGGTCCTCAAGACCCCACACAAGGGGGAGCGGTTCTGCTTCTTGGCCGCGATCCAGGGCCACAGCTTTAAGATGGTCGACATGCCTGGCCTCGTGCCAGGGTCGGTGTGGATTTTCTGCCCGCAGCGTGCGAAGGGCAAGAGCGACCCGCACTGGTGACTACCACAAGGTGTTCAACGGCGCCAACTTCGTCAAGTGGTGGAAGGAGCAGCTGCTGCCCAACCTGCACGAGCCGTCGATCATCATCATGGACAACGCCTCGTACCACAAGGTCAAACCGCCGGGGACGCCGAATCTGAGCGGCATCAGCAAGCCCAACATCCTGAAGGCGCTCGACGAGTACAACATCCCGTACGAGAAGCCGCGGGTGGTGGATGGCAAGAAGGTCCGGGCATCAATATGCATGAGGCGAAGGAACTCCTCATGAAAGTGATCGCAGATGTGCAGCCCGAGGTTGTGCAGCTGGCAGAGGCGGCGGGCCACAAGGTGCTGTTCACGCCGCCGCACTACTCGGATCTGCAGCCCATCGAGCTGGTTTGGGCGCGCATCAAGGGCAACATCGGACGCGACTACTCTACCGCGCGGAGGATGGCAGACGTACGGGCCCGCCTCGACGCGGAGTTCGAGGCCTTGCACACCGAACAAGGTAAGATCGCGATCAGGGACATCATGGGGTCCGTCGACAGGAAGATCAACAAGCTCTGGGAGGAAATCGAGGAGGCTGAGCGCCGAGCGGACGCTGGGGAGGTGGACAGTGACTCCGAGTGCAGCGAGGTGGACCGGACACTGAGGACGAGGACGAACCACCCTCTTCCCAAGCTCTTTAGAATACCCAAGATTCAAATCTCCCCTCTGCTTGGCTCCTATCTGAGTTTGAATTTTGGATAGGGAATGCGCGACGAGAAAAATTGTGTTGCGCAAGTCCAGCACGTCTCCGGACTCCTCGCGATGTCCAGAAGACAGATCTGGTATCAGAAACGCACCCAAGAGAATCTCCACACTTGGTGTCCCCTACTGTGAGTGTCATCCCGTCGCTCGCGTTTCTGCTCTGCCAAGGCTTCGTGCTGGACACCTTGTGCACGTGTTGAAAGTCATGTCCAGCTGGAAACAAGGCGGGAACGCGTTTGCGAAGGAAGGTCTACCGCGGTACTACGCACTCGGGGAGGACCACAGGACGGACGCTGCTTCAACGTCATCGATTGACATGTGAGTGTGAGTGCCGAGTCCAAATTCCGCCTGGTGTGACAGCCTCTTTTTTCTCGCCAGCGAGGTCATCACTTTCTTGCCCCGATCGATCGACCCGCGATCGACCTTCCGCTGCACGGACGCGTAGCACCGGACCTCCTCCGTCCTGTGCATCGACGTCACAGTCATGTCACATCAGTCAGCGTCTCGGTTGAGATGCGCGCGCGAAAGTTGTGCCGAGTCGGCAGCTCATTTCTTTCTCACGCTCTCCCGAACCGTTCCACTGGTGTTGTGGCCTTTCGGGCCTTTCTCGCTTGGGGCCTCACGCTGGACGAGAAGCTGCCCGCGCTACTCAACGAGATCGACCGCACAGGCCAAGCGCCATCGGCACTGCCAGCGGCCGTGGTGCGCCGGACATAAGCTGTGCAAAAGACCTCCAGATCGAGGACATCCGTCCTGCGTGGAGCGAGTTCTGCGAGCGCTTCCTCGCGGACTCGCGCGCCTTTCACTCTCGGGCGCTCGCCAAGCTCGCTATTGCCATGCCGACGTTTGGTCGATATCCGGAGCTCGACGGCGATGTGCTGCGTCGGCTATCGAGGCTTGGCAAGAGGGACTGGTCGTCGCTTGGGCTCTCGCCGAAAAGTCTTGCGAGCTTGGCCAAGCAGACGGCGCTGACTGATGCAAAGCATCAGCATCGTCGACTCGCCTGATGGCGAAGCCCAGACTCCCAAAGCGACACGTGTGCAAGGGTGACTCGCGCGACAACAAGCCTAGCACCCGGCTTGAGTACTCCGCGTCGCAGTCTACGGCAGACGTGATTCAGGCACGGCACTACTTTTGGCGCATCAAATCGGTCATGAAGCATCATCTCGAGTAACTTCAAGCGGGAGGATGCCGAGCGGTTCGCCAAGAGCTTCACGGGCCAGCGTTTCACGAACCCACAGACCACAGTTAATCATCTTTCCTTTCTCGTCTCCCTACTCCCTCGACTTGAGCTGGCCAGCTAGCTCTCTGGAGCTCAAGAAAACGGGTCCCCAGCGCTGACCGGGATGGCGGCGCAGTAGCGCCAGTGACTGCCAGTGATTGCCAGAGAACGGTGGACTTGCTGGCATCCTCGAAGGCGCTCCAGAACATGCGCTCGCTTGCACCATGCTGCTGCCCTGCATGACACAGGTTACCAGGTAGGCTTATCCTCGTTTTCGACCGGCTTGGCGACTGGAATTTCGGTGTCCTGCTTTCCGATGCGTGTCGTGGCGATCGGGCTGGCACCGCCGGCTGCAGAGTCGGCTTCGTCCGCGGGCGACTTGCGCATCCTCTTCCAATAGATCACGCCAGCCACGATGACCACCGTCGCGCCACACGCGCCGATGATCGCTGGGAGGAGCAAAGATGGGCCGTCTCCGCCGTCGGAGTCATCTCCGCCGTCGGGGTCGTCGCCGCCTTCCGTCCCATCGCCGGGACCAGCCTCAAAGCCCCAAAGTTGCTCATGAGGCCCACAAAGGCGTGCTGCGTCGCGAGAAAGCGCTCAAACTTGCACAGCGGCACAGCGCTTCCGAACGAGCCCTTGAGCGTGGGCCCGCCCCAGACCACGTGACTGCCATCGTCAAGGCCCGCGGCAAAGCCTTTGCTCACGGCTTGCACGGACAAAACGCCGCTGGCCAGCTTGCTCGCCACCGTCGCGCTGTCGCCGCCATGGTCGGCGCTGCCCCATGTTACAACGCTGCCGTCGTCGTCGAGCGCCGCGAACGCCGCGTCCGAGGCCACGACCGAGGCCACTCCCGAAAGCTCCGCGGGCACCTCAGGGCCGCCCCAGTTGCGCACCGTGCCGTCCTGCATGACGAAGACAAAGCCGCTGGCGACAGGCACGACGTCGCGCACGTTGTTCTCGCGGCGCGCCGGTGCGTCTTCGTTTTCTACCACGCCCCAAGCCACCGCGCGCTTGTCCTCGGTGAGAACCGCAAAGGCCCTGTCCGCCGCGAACAAGGCCGTGACCTTGCTGCCCCCAATCGCACCACGCACGGCCGCGCTGATGAAGCCGCCGTACGTGGCATTGCCCCAGGCCACGACCGAGCCGTCGGCGGTGCGCGCGACAAAGGCGCTCTCCGTGGCCACGACCTGCTCGACCACGCCGACATCGTCGGCGGGCCCGTCGCCGCCATTGGCATCGTCGCCCCAGGTGAGCAATCCGCCGGCCTCGGTGATGGCCGCAAAGGCTGTGCCGCGCTTGTTGGGGTGTACAGATTGCATCGGGCCCTCGGTCTTGAACTGGATCGTAGTGAGATACGAATCTTCAAAGGTCAGAACATCACCGTTGGCGAGCTCCACGACCGCGCCATCGTCACCCGAAGACCTCACTTCGAAGGAGCGAAACGGCGTCACGTCCACGACCGGCGCATCGAACGACGTAACAGAGGCGCTGGACCTCCTGTCCCAAGCAACGGCGACGTCGCCGCTGTCAGTGATGAGAAAGACCCGCTCCTTGAGACCCGGAACGATGCGCCTCACGCTGGGCACCGACACGGGGAAGAGACGGCCGTTGAAAACCAGCGCAGTGCGATCTGCGAGGCGCACAGCGTGCATTCTGGGAGTGCTTACGACCTCGCCGACCTGGCTTGGGTCCACGTCGAGGCGGCCGAACTTTGCATCTCCAAGCCGGCCAACCTTACCCTCAATGATGCCGTCGCTCCCGCGCATGAACCACTCGTTCTCGCTGTACTCGTCTCCAGCGAAGGCTTGCGAGTCCGCGCCGACGAGCCGATTGCGCCCAGTGTCAAAGTCGACGAACTCGGCCGTGCCCGCGTCCTTGTGGTCAAACAGCAGCACGTTGTAGCTCCCGTGGATCGCCTCGACCGGCTTGGAGCTCGTGTACTCGAACGTGGACGGTGGCGAACTGCAAGCTCCCAACACGATGAACTTGTTGTCCGCCTTTTCCATGGTCATGACGCAAGACGACGACTCGCCGTGTAGCTTGACCGTGCCTGACCTGGCCGCGTCGTCAAAGTCATCATTCGTGACATAGTTCAGCGCGACCACCTTTCCTGACTGCGTAAGAGCGGTGAGTCGGTCAGAGACGAGTCTCACGTCGATGACGCCGTCGACCTGATCAATTTAGCTCGGGGCACCCGCTTGAGCTGGCACACTCGACGCCGAGGCTGGCGATGCTGCCGTTCTCGTAGGCCACCACGACGCCACCGCTGCCCGTGCCGTCGCTTGACACGACGTTCTCGCTCAGCAGCGCGCGAATCTCCTCTTTGGACGGATAGTCAGAGTTCGACCTATAGTCGTCGTCGTCGTACAGCACGCGGCCATCAGCCAGCCGGATATGGAGACTTCCGTCGCCCCTGCGCACGTCCACGACGTCGGCCATCTCGGTGATGTTGCCAAAGGTCGCGGCCACGTACGCCGCAGAGTCAGCTGTGAGAGGCAGGAGCCGCTTCTCGCGCGTCACCAGCAAGTCGACATTACTGAGTGATAGAAACTCGCCGATGTCGGCTTGCGTCTTGTCGCGGAGGTACTCGGTCGCGTCGGCCGTCAGCGGCATGCCGTCCAGATAAAAAGTCAAGAAGCAGAGGAGCAGCGCCCGACCCGGGCAGCGGCAGCACCAGCGTGCTGCCGAAGCTCGTGATGAACTCGGCGCCGATCCCGTTGAACCCAAGGTTGACATTCTTGGGGGAGCCCCTGGGGCCGCGAGGCACGAACACCGTGTTGGGGTCGTCTTCCGTGATCACCCCAGCAATCAAGCGACAGCATGACGAGCGAGCGCACAGGCCTGTCCACCACTTGAACAAAGTTGTCGCGGATGAACACGTCGCCCACGAGTATCGCACTTGCCTTCCACGTGTTGGCCAAGAGCTCAGCGCGGGCGTTGATGAGCCCTGCGCCGTCCACGTCGGCCGCCACGTAGACGTTGTTACTGCAGACCTGCCCTCCCGCGGCCGCCGCCGCCGCCGCAGCAGCAGCAAGGCCGGCCGCCACCGTCGCCGTCAGCCCGTACATCCCGTCGCTCGCGTTTCTGCTCTGCCAAGGCTTCGTGCTGGACACCTTGTGCACGTGTTGAAAGTCATGTCCAGCTGGAAACTACGCGTTTGCGAAGGAAGGTCTACCGCGGTACTACTGTACGCACTTAGTACCGTACCGTACCGGTACTTGGGCTGCTGCAACGTCGTCGATCGACAGTGACCAAAGTGTGCGAGTCCAAATCCCGCCTGGTGTGACAGCCTCTTTTTCTCGCCATCCGTCATCGACGCTCCCTGCAGCCCCCACTCACATGTCAACATGTCACATGTCACACTGTCAGTCAGCATCGAAGTGGGAGCCTCCTCATGACCAGTTTCGCTTTTCCGAACTCCGATCCGAACATTCGGACCGGACCGCTTCAAGTCAGACCTGAACGCGAACTACAAACGTCTGTCGGGACCGGGCCGATCGTGTGAGCTGCAACCAAGTCCAAGGCGCCCTCTGGCTGACATGTGAGAGCCAAGGGCGCGACTCGGTAGCTGGTGAGCCCAAGATCCACTTCTCGCTGGCGCAGCCCATTGCGCCAAGTCTTGATGGAGAGCACCATGCCTTCCTCGAGCGCACGACCGGGAACAACGCCAAGCTCGTCCCAAGCCGCCTCTGATGTCCCGGTTGAGATGCTGAGGCTGCGTAGCGAACGGTTCCGCTGGAGGCCCTCGACCGTGGCCTCGACCCCCGCCAATCACCAGCTCCTCTAGCGCTGAGAGCTCAGGCGACACATCCTTGAGCAAGCTGAAGGAGTGGATCAAGGGAGCCCGGCCACGAGTGCCAGACCGGCCGCGTCGTCAACAAACAAAAAGGTGAAGCGGCGCGGCGCATCTCACTTTGTCGGGCGCGGCGCAGGCAGCGGCGTGAAAAAGTTGCGGACCTCGAGGGCCGTGTCCTTGGCAGTGCGTTGTTGGCGCTGACCTTCTCGTCGTTGGCTGCCGCCGGATTGCTCGCTCTGCGCGGTGAGCGCGTCCAATTCAGGTTGGGCAAGTCTGTGAGCTTGGCGCCCTCGCCACGCACACCGTATACGTGCCTGCGAGCGGGCCGCAGCGCTCCACGTCGCGGGCAGAGAGCACCTGAGCGCCCAGGTTGCGCGCGTCCTCATCATCTTGACCATCAAGAGGAAAGCAGGCGAGCAGGCAAAAGCTCGGCCCGCCTTGACGCCGTTGGCGCTCAGCCCCGCTGTGGCGCCGACGAACGCGCTTGGTGGGTGTCCGTCTCTTGCGGGAGGTGCGCGAGGCCGCTCGCGAGCAAGCACGGCTTGCACGATCTGGAAGGTCACAGACCAGTTGGTTGAGGGGCGGACCACTTCCGAGGCCAATCCATGTCCGCGGGCAAACAAGAGCAAGCGCCGACACTTGCCAGCAGTGCTCCAGAAGGTGCGCCAGCGCTGCGAGTGCTCGCCAGTCGCCTTTCGACCTTGGCCAGCCTGCACGCGCTGGTTGCTGTGGTTGTGTGAAGAGGCGGCGGAGGAGGCGGAGAGTGATGCGGGTGACGTGCTCCACGGCCGAGGGCGAGGTGGTCCAGGTGAACACGGAGCCCGGCGCCACGTTCGGCGACGTGAAGAACCGCGTGGCGCACAGTCTTGGCGTCGGCGTGGAAAAGGTAAAGCTCGGCTTCCTCGGGGACGAGAGCATCCCGGACGCGGCCAAGCTCGAGGACGCCGGCGTGACCGAGGACGACCTGGTGTCGGTCGTCATCGAGGCCGGGAGCGAGCGCGGTAGGCTGGGCCAGGCCGTGAGCAATGTCGGGCGGTCGATCCGCAACTCGCTGTCGCGGCTGACCCGCCGCGATCTGTACGAGCAGCAGCTGATCGAGCGCGAGATCGCGGCCAAGAACATCCAAGCCAACATGGAGCGCGCGTTCGATGAGTCGCCCGAGGCTTTTGCTACGGTGCTCATGCTGTATATCCCAACGACGGTGAACGGCGTGGAGGTAAAGGCCTTTGTGGACAGCGGCGCGCAGACCACGGTAATGTCCCGCAAGTGCGCAGAGAAGTGCGGCATCATGCGCCTCGTGGACCCACGCTTTGCGGGTATCGCCGTGGGCGTCGGGCAGGCCCGCATTCTCGGCCGCGTGCACCTCGCGCCAATCAAGATGGGCTCGCGAACGTACAACTGCTCGTTCACGGTTCTGGACGGCGACTCGCACAACATGGATCTGCTTCTTGGGCTGGACCTGCTCAAGAAGCACCAGATGATGATCGACCTGCGCAACGACTGCCTGCACATCGGCGACGACGACGTGATCCCGTTCATGGGCGAGTCCGAGGTTCCCGAACACGCTCGCCTGCACTGACGGCCGGACTCCGGTACAGCTCACGCCCAGAGTCTGGCGGGCGTGGTGGCGCTGGCCAACAGCCGACATGTGACAAATCTCTGCAAAGCCGCCTTCTTTTCTTGTAATGTTTTAGTCCTCCTCGCTGACCCGGACCTCGTGTTCGCCAGCTTGCTTGCCCTCGCCCTCGCTCTCGCCCTCGCCCTCGCCCGTGCCCGTGCCCGTGCCCGTGCCTGTGCTCGGGGCTTGGGCTTCGGTCACGGACGGGGCTGGGGCATCGCGGTCGACCGCGTGGGCCGACGCCGCGCGCGTGCGGGGCGCCTCGGGGCTGTCGCGCAGGCTGTCGCGCAGGCGCTCGCGACCGCGAGACCCGAGGGGCACACCACCCTCCATGGCTCCCAGGGAGCCGGTATGGCTCCGGCGCCTCGTGCTCCGCGGCGTCGTCGCGCTTGCAAACGGCGACGCGGAGGCTTCGTCCTGCTCCCGCGCGAGCTTGTCGTATGCCGACGGTCCAGAGTCCCCCCACGTGTGGATCAGACCGAGCAACGGGTTGAACTCGACGCTTTTCAAAGAGGCGTGCGAGTGGCCCATAGCGGCCCTTTCGTCGCTTTCTTCGTCGAAATCGTCACCGCTGCCTTCGCCGCCCTCCTCGGAGCCTTCGCCGAGCTCCTGCAGCGCTTGGCGGCGCGGCGCGGCCGGGAGCGGCGAGGCCCGCTCCAAGGGCGTGAGCTCAGCCCCAGCGGCGTCCTCCACGGAGGCCGCACTGCCGGGAATGGAGCCTTTGCCAGAGCGGAGCCGCGCGCTGCTGGGGCGCGAGTGGGGGCGCAGCGCCGGCTGAGCGGCGGTCGGCTCGACGCGGAACCGCAACGTCATGGGCCGCGGGCCGCGCGAGATGGCCGTGAGCACGGCGGGAAGGCGCACGGCCGGGCCGACCACGGAGTAGCCATCCACCGCGACGATGCAGTGGCCGACCTGCACGGGCGAATCGGGGCCTAAACGCGAGGCGCGGACGCACCAGAGCTGCACGGCGGCGCCAGAGGCGCTCTGCACGGTAATGGGCCCCCACGGAAAGCCCGATGGTGTCGTCCTCAAAGGTGACCTCGTACTCGGCAGGCGCGCCACGCGTCGGGTCCGCGGACGAGTACTGGCGCGCCTGCGAAGCCTCGACCGAGTCGAGGAGCGGCGTGTCCAGCGACTCGTCAAGCCGGTGGCGCTGCGCCGCCTGCGCCTGCGCCTGCGCTGTATCGAGGCTGGCCAGCTCGCCACGCTCAAAGTGGTCAAAGGCCGCGTCGCTGTCGCTGTCGCCGACAAAGCCCTTGCCGAGGCGCGCGGCGGGGTGGCCAAGGTGGCGGCGCGAGCCGAGGCGCGGCGTGAGGCCCTCGACGCCCTCGCGCGCGCCGGGCGAGTCCGCGTCCGACTCGTGGGTGCCGCGCTGCGAGAGAAAGTAGACCCCGAGCACCGTGCACGAGACCCCGAGGAGAAAGGCGATGCCTTGGCCAAAGGAGAAGCCGGCGAACTCGCCGTAAAAGACGCCGCCGCCAACGACGCTAAAGACGATCCACTGCGCCTGGAAGACGGGCACGACGTAGAGCGCGTCCCAGCGCGCCAGCGCGCAGTTGAGCCAGTAGATTTGCAGGCCGATGCTGGAGAACATGCAAAAGGCGATTAGGTACGAGCCAAAGTGCGCGAGGAAGATGCGGCTGTCGCCGCTAAAGCTGGACACGAGCAGCTCGTCCAGCGACTTTGCGAACAGCACGGACTGCGCGCCGGCCACGCCGCTGAGGAACGAGTACACAAAGCGGTGGTACTTGTGTATCGCCATGTATTCGCTCGAGCTGGGCCCAAACTCACGGTCCACGCGCTCAAAGTAGCGCGACGCCGAGTACCCGCCCGCCAGCAGCGACAGGATCACGGTCGCGTACACCGCAAAGCGCGGCTTCTGGTACAGCCCCAGCAGGGTGTCAATGTCGCAGATCTCGTTCTTGTGCGACGCAAAGGCCACCGCCAGGATGCAGCCCATGATGATCACCGCCGTGGCCACGATGTCGCGCCGCGACAACTTCTCGCCGTGCATCAGCTGCGCAAAACCCATGTTGGCCACCAGACTCACCGAGCCGAGCGGCGCCACAATCGACTGCGCGCCAAACGCCAGCGCGGCAAAGTCAAACAGCGACCCCACCACAATGCAGGCAAAGCCCAGGATCCATAGCCGCCGAAACTTTGCCTCCTCGGCCCCGGACATGGCCTCGCTCTGCGGCAGCGCCGCCTCGTTCTCGTCCGCCAGCTCGGCGTCCAGGTCCACCGCACTGGGGAGGGACGCATACGTGGCCGACGCGTCCTCGGGCGCTGCCTTGCTGCGCGCTTCCTTGCGGCGGTTCCAGGCCAGCTTTTGCAGGTTGGTCCCAAAGTTGATCACGAAGGCCGACAGCACACAGAGCGCCACGGCGATCACCCAGCTGTACTTCACCGCGTGCCCGTCCTTTCCCCCGCTACCGTCTTCGCATCCGTCATCCTGCAGCGTCGCCGCGTCGCCAAGCGCACGTCGCAGGCCATTCATCACCACCCGCATGATGGGCCTGGCCTCCGAGAGGTGTGGCGCGCCACTGCCTCGTATCGGATCGAGAAGGGGGATGGGGGTCGCGGGCGGGCTGCGCTGCGCTGCGCTGCGGCGCTAGCCCACGTGCCGGCGCCCTGTGGCCGACTGCAAGCACGCGGGGTTGGCGCTCGTCTCCCGCTCTCCCGTTCGCCGAAAAAGGTCCACCAGCTTTTCTGGGCCAGTCGGCGCGATAGGGCGGGGACGACGGGCTCGCGCCAGCCGCGCCGTGCCCGCCGCGGACGGCGCGCGCCTCTGCCTTTGCGGGCGTGCCGCGAGCGCTAGAGATCGCCCACGTCCTCGTCGGCCGACTCCGCCTTCACACGAGTGGGTCGAGTGGCTTGCTTGCCTCCCTGATGAGCAAGAGATGGATGGATGGATGGATGGATGGCGGCTCCACAAGCGCCGAAGACGCCAACGGCGAGCAACACCGCCTCGGCTCGTTGCCATGCGGCGCACTCGGGCGCGCTACGCAGCAGCAGCAAGGGAAAGATCTGTATGTGTGTGGTGATGATGGTTAGTCGGTTGGTTTCATGATTACAGCGCGCGTTGCTTGCAGTGGGCAGCAGAGCCGCCGCTCTCGCCAGGGCATCCCGGAGGCCTCCAGCGCCCGTCCAGCGGCTCAAGGCCCGACAGGCTCCAAGCCGCGGGCCGGGCCTCTCGCTCTCTTTCAGGCCCCAGCCAGTGCGCGACGAGCGGTCGGCGGCACCGCCAGCTTACGAGCGCTCACCACGGATGCGGCGGGCCAGCTGGATGTCCTTGGGCATGATGGTGACGCGCTTGGCATGGATGGCGCACAGGTTGGTGTCCTCAAAGAGGCCCACGAGGTAGGCCTCCGAGGCCTCCTGCAGCGCGAGCACGGCCGAGCCCTGGAAGCGCAGGTCGGTCTTGAACTCCTGGGCGATTTCGCGCACCAGGCGCTGGAAGGGCAGCTTGCGGATGAGCAGCTCGGTCGACTTCTGGTAGCGCCGGATCTCGCGCAGGGCGACGGTACCGGGGCGGTAGCGGTGCGGCTTCTTGACGCCGCCGGAGGCCGGGGCGCTCTTGCGGGCGGCCTTGGTGGCGAGCTGCTTGCGCGGGGCCTTGCCGCCGGTGGACTTGCGCGCGGTCTGCTTGGTACGGGCCATTCTTCTGCTTCTTCTTCTTCTTCTTCTTCTTCTTGAGCTGCTGTTGCTTGCTGAGGTTGGTTGCGGTTCTGCTGGGACTCTTCGCGCTGCCGCCGGATGATACGGCGATAAGCACGGCTCTGCTTGGCTGCTATCAAGCCGCACTTTTTTTTTCCTTGCCTCTGCTTGTCTCTCTGTGCGATTTTTTTTTCCCTGATCGCAAGTGGTTTCTCGTTTTTTCCCTTTTTTTTTCCAACAGTGAGTTTTTCCTTGGGGAAAAACCACGCCGCTGAAGCGTTTTTCGAGGAGAGATTCGGGCGGCTTGCGTGCGGAAAAAGGTGGACGCGGATCCAGCGAGAAGGCGGCAGCAGAACCACAACGCACGCGAGCGCAAGACCTTGTCGTCGTTGAAGCAGCAGAAGCAGCAGCAGCAGCAGCAAGATGTCCGGGCGTGGCAAGGGCGGCAAGGGCCTCGGCAAGGGCGGCGCTAAGCGCCACCGCAAGGTACTGCGCGATAACATCCAGGGCATCACCAAGCCGGCCATCCGCCGCCTGGCGCGCCGTGGTGGCGTGAAGCGCATCTCCGGCCTGATCTACGAGGAGACGCGCGGCGTGCTCAAGGTGTTCCTCGAGAACGTTATCCGCGACGCCGTGACGTACACCGAGCATGCGCGCCGCAAGACCGTGACCGCTATGGACGTGGTCTACGCGCTCAAGCGCCAGGGCCGTACGCTCTACGGCTTTGGCGGCTAGAGGCCAACTCTGTACTGTAACAGCAACACATTCTCTCTCACATTTTGCCTCACTTTGGCTCCGCCAGACCCGCCGGCCCGGTCGCGGACCGAGCAGCGTGCTGGTAGTTGACCAAGTTCCACACCTTCTCGCCCTCCGATTGCCCGCTGCGCTTGCGGAAGCGCGCCACCGCAGCGCCCACGGCCACAAGGCCAAAGAACGTCACGCAGGTGCCGGCCACGATCTCCACCAGCGGAAACCTGGCGCCGTTCGCGCTGTCGTCGTCCACCAGGTCCACGCCAGAGCTGAGCACCTGCACCGCGCCGCCGGTCCATGTCTCCAGCTCGTTCGCAAAGGTCTGCGCGCCGCGTTCCGACTGCAGCACCTCCTGCACAATGCCCGTCGGCAGGTTCCAGATGCGGTACACGACCACGAGCTTGCCCGCGCTGTCCGGGTACGAGTCCATCACGTTCAACTTGGCCGCACCGCACCTTGTTGAGCCACTCGGCGCGCTTCTTGAGCGTGTGCTTGATCGCGTCGCACATGCCATCAAAGAACGCGGGCGTCTCGTGCACGTCCTCATTGTATGGCGTGTCGGGGAACCGCAGCGCGTCCAGCTCGTACGAGGTGGCGACCCGCATCGAGGACACGGTCAAGGCGTCCGCCACCTCGCTGAACGCGTCCTGCGCCCGCATGGCGTTCGTCGCCGCCGAGAGCACCGAGAGGTCGTCGTTCCCGTCCATCGAGGCCACCATGCCCCCGGCGTTGTCAAAGATGGCAAAGAACCGCACCTTGAGGACCGGATTGCCCGTGTAGGCCAGCTCGCGACGCGCCGCCAAGGACGATGACGCAGCGGTCGCGGTGGTCGTGCCGGCCGGCGCGGCATCCAGGGCGCGCCGCCGCTTCGTCAGACCCGTGGATGCGGCACCCGAGTTGCGCTGAGTGCACGGCCGCCCGCTCACGACGTTGTTCTGGTCGAAAAAGTTGGGCTGCGCCACGCTGCACCCGTACAGCTTGCACCGGCCGTCGTAAAAGTCCATTGCAAACGCGGTGCAGATGCCGGTGTCGTTGTCCAATTCGGTGCACAGCAGCTGGCACGTCTTGACCAAGGCGGCGCGGTCGTCCGCCTGGTACAGCGACGGGCACGCGCTTACCATGTTGATGGATGCGGCCAGCGTCAGCTGGTTTTGCTCGATGGCGCCTGGCAGCGACAGGTCGCACCCGCAGTGCTGCCCAAAGTCGGCGTGCGTGAAGAACAGGCTGACCCAGCACGTGTCCGGGTCGGGCATCTTGTTCTCGTAGATGGTCAGGTCGTTCGGGCTGTTGGCCGGGCACTCGGGACGCAGCTGCCGCCCGTGCCCGGCTCGGGAGCCGGAACCGGCGCGGACGGCACCGGCGCTGACGGCACCGGCGAGGGCACTGGAGAGGGCACTGGAGAAGGTTCAGGCGACGGCGGCGACGGCGACGGACCAGTCGGGGGTGAGGCGACGGCGACGGGTCGTCGCCTATCGCCGTTGGCGACCACGAGGGCCAGTAAGTTGGGACCGGCGTCGCGTCCACCACAGTGGGCGACCACGAGGGCCAGTAGGTCGGCGTCGGCGTCGGCTGGTAAGTATCGCCGTCTGGGAGCGGCGGCGGCGAGGGCCGAGGGGTGGGCTCGACTGTGACCGGGGCGCGTGGGCTGCGAGGTGGTTGGGGTCGAGCTAGGCGCGCGAGACGGCGACGAGGTCGGCCAGGCCGTGGGCCAGGCCGTGGGCGAGGCCGTAGGCCAGGCTGTGGGCCAGGCCGTGGGGCGGCCCGTGGGCTCGTAGGTTGGCGGGGGCATGGGCGGCGCTGTGTTGGGCCAGTCGAAGCGCAACACCGCGTTGGCGCCGTCCTGAATCGAGCAGCCGTGGGCGCTGGCGCAGGAGAGCGGCTTGTTGCACTGCTTGATGCGCAGCGGGCGCGTAAAGAGCAGCGGGTGGTCCTGCGGCGTGAAGAACATCTCGTTGTTGCACAAGCGCGTGGTATCTGGCATGGCCAGGTAGTCGACCCAAGATTCATCGTCGCCCAGCGAGGCCTGGTACTGCAGCGTGACGCCGCCCATGCACTCGCTGAGCGAGGTGGGCAAGTCGCTAAAGCTATCGACGCAGCCGTTCTCGGCCGCGTGCACCTGAGCAAAGTACCGCGAGATCGTGTCCTCCCACCCAAAGTCCTCGATGTCCGTCATGCACTTGGCGATCGTCTCCGGGACGTTGGAGGTCACCTCGCAAAAGGCCTTGACGATGCGGCCCTGGAAAATCGTTGGCGCACCGCGTCTGCGTAGAGTACGGGAACGCGTTTGCGAGGCAAAAATCGTCCCAGCAGGTCGACAGGGTCGTGGCCGTGATCCCCGTGTTGCACAGCAGTTTGGCGACCGCCACGCGGTCGTTGAGCGGGGCACCACCGCGTTGTCCACGCAGTGTGCCTCGATCTCGAGGTGCTGCTCGTACTGGCGCACCGCCTCGGCGGACTGACCGGCCATGATGTTCGAGTGGTGGCAAAACCCGTCCACGTTCGACCGCACGGCCTCATAGTCGTCAATGGGCTCGACGATGGACTCGATGTTAAGCCGAAAGTTGCCGTGCCGGTTCGAATCGCGGTCCTTGGTGCCCGTGCACGTGATCGCGGCCTCGATGGCCGTGTCCGCGTCGTAGACGAACCACAGCACGTCAAACCCCTTCCTCGTGCAGCCGGTACCAGTTGTCCGTCATGTCGTAGTTGATCCCGTCGCCCTCGTAGGTCCACGAGGAGCCAAAGTCCTCATTACGGATGCAGTCATCTGCGGTCAGCGAGTAGTTGCCGCTCGCCGTCATCATCTTGGCCTCCCGCACCACACCGCGCTCGCCCTGCAAGATCCAAAACTCAAACGAGTCCGCCTTGTACATGAGCAGCCATGGCTCCGGGCTCTTCGGGTTGGGCACGCACGGGTTGCCGTCCTGCCACCAGCTGCGCCACCCGTCCACTTTCCACACGCAGCCGTTGTCTCCGTGGTCAAGCGCCTGCGAGCACCCGTGCCGCGTCACGATGCACTGCTCGCCGTCGCGTGTGTCGCGGCCGTCACACAGCCGCCACGAGGTCTGCACCCCTGAGAATGACATGCAGTTCGGGTCGCCCCAGCACGTGCACGTCTTGCAGCACGACGCGTCTGTGCGCGAGCGCTCAAGCGCGAGCTCGAGCACCATAAACGTGCGGTCCGCGTTGGCGGGCGCCAGGGCCTGGCACGTCTCCGAGTTGGGCTGACTCTCGTCACAGAACGGCCGCGCGAGACCCGCGACGCGGCAGTGCTCCTCGGCGTGCCCAAGCTCCTGGCAAGCCTCCGTTCGCACGGTGTCGCTGATGGGACAGCACCCGCTCATCTCGGGCAGCACCACGGACCGAAAGTCGTCCACAAATGTGATCATCTGCGGGTCTTGCCCGCACAGCGGGGCCACGCCACACGTGTCCAGCTCGGGCTCGCCGGTGGGGTCTAGGTAGACGCTCTCGGCGCCCAGCGTCTGCGCCAGCGCGGCCTGCAGTGCCTCCTCGTGCGTTCCATCGAGGCGAACCTCGGGCATATTGATGTACACAAAGCCCTCCAGCACGTCACTCTCCGCGGTGTGGCGTGCACCTCGCCAAAGTCCGGGACCTGGCTGTCCTGCGCAGGCCCGCAAACGCCAAAGTCGTGGTCATACGAGCACGTATCGCTCGGACAGCTGCTCGGGCTGCCGTCAAACGTCGCGCACGGCTGGCACGCCGGGTGCACCTCTCCCGCGAGCGCGCTAAACGTCCACGCGCACGCCTCGCGCCCGACGTTCACGCGGCACTCGCTCCTCGTCGCATAGTCCGCGCACGCCGCCTCTGCGGGCGCCGCCAGCAGCGCGACCGCGCCAGCGGCTGCAATCCACGCGCTGCTCATGTCTCGGCGCCGCTGTTGGCACCTCGCTCGACGCAAGGCTAGACACCTCCAGCTACAGCGCGCCTGGCCGTGCTCGCAGCTATGCCTGCTCGTTATCTGCTGCTCGCCGACGATACGGTCGGCCTTGTGATTGGCAGAGAGCCCTCGCTCGCTCGCTCGCTCGGTCAGCCTCGGTCGAGTTCGCGGGATGGCGGCGGCTCCGTTCTCTCTTCTTCTGCTCGCCCGTCTTTGCCTTCCTCCGCGTCCCGGAAAGATGGATCCTCATCTTGGGCCGGACTTGGACTCTTACGCGCCAAGCAGCGCGCGGACGCGCTCCTTCGCCCCGGGAGAGGGAGTTGTGCATTCTGCGTGCATGTTTTGTGCACGCCCTTTCTTAGGAGTTCCCTCCTGACCCTCCAGGGAGAGTTCCGCGACTAGAGCCAAGCAGGCGCCGGCGTCGGAGAGGGGCGTGGTGGGGGCGTTCTGGGCGTGCATGTGTGCATCGGAATGGAGAGCCGAGTGGGACTCCGAAGGCCGTTACGGATAAGCAGACTACCTTGGCGGTGGTACTCACCGCGCGATTCACATACGCAACGTCATTCTGGCGCATAACTCTGGTCCCTGCGCCCGATCCGGGACGTAGTTTGTTCAGACCAGACCGTGCGACTCTGATTATTATTTTTTTGTTTCCTGCGACCCACAAAAATCAGACACAGACAGAGACACAGCGCAAGGAGGAGGAGGAGGAGAGCACGACGACACCAGCATGCGCGCTGCTGTGGCCGCGAGCGCCCTCGCGCCGCCGCCCTCTGGGTGCGCGCCGGCGCAATGACAAGAGCGGCAAGGCCCCCGGGAAAGATGACCCCTCCGGTCAAGGCGCTGATGATGCGGACGGCGCAAATGCCGAAAGCACGCGCGAGACCGAGCAGGAGCGGCGGGAGCGCGAGTTCATGGAGGCCCAGATGCAGGCCGTCATGGCCCGCGAGGCTTGGGCCGAGCAGCGGCGCGAGCACATGCAGCGCAAGAAGAAGACCGTCCCCGTGACCCTCGTGGTCGGCCCGCTCGGGTCGGCAAGACCACGCTGACACGGCGCGTCGTGGACGCCGTGCGCGACTTTACGCTGGGCGTCATCGTGAACGATTTTGCGCAGCTCAACGTGGACTCGCGCGTGATCGAGGAAGACGTCGCGGCCTTGCGCGAGGAGCAGCGCCTGCGCGACCCGGCAGCTGGCGCGGCCGCCGTGCCGCAGGTGGTCGAGCTGAGCAACGGGTGCGTCTGCTGCTCGCTGCAAAACGGGCTGGCCAAGGCCGTAGAGGCCATGCTGTCCGAGAGCAGCACCGCCGTGGACTACATCTTGGTGGAAACGAGCGGGCTCACAGACCCGATCGAGATGGTCCGCGTGATCGAGCACGAGCTGGGGCAGCGCGTCCGCCTGGACTCGGTCGCGTACGTGCTTGACGTGGACAACTGGGAGCGCGTGCTTGCCGACCCGGCTAGCCAGCGGCAGCTCCGTTTCGCCGACCTGGTGGTGCTCAACAAGGTGGATCTGCTGGAGCGGACCGAGGAGGACGCCGAGAAGGGCGGCGAGCCCGCCGTGCTGCGCGACGAAATCTTCCCGGCGCTCGGCGCCCTCACGTCGGCGCGCGTGTTGCCGGCCTCCTTTGGCGACGTCCCGCTCGAGGCCGTGATGGACGTGGTCAAGATCGAGCCGGAGCGCGAAGCCTTTGGCCGCATGATCCTAAACCGCGCCGAGCGGGCCATGCTCGGCGGCTACAGCATCCCGGAGGAAGGCGGCGCCCTGACGCGCCGGGACGCCGTGCAGCGCACCTACAAGAGCGCGCACAAGGACGGCGAGGCCGGCCTTGAGGCGGCCTGGAAGAGCACAGTGTTCACCAGCACAGAGCATTTGACCTGTCGCGCCTGCAGCAGCTTGTGTTTTCTGCTGACGGCTGGAAGGACCGGCTGGCGCGCGTCAAAGGCTTTGTGCACGTGGCGCAGGCCCCGGGACGCGCTTCTGCCTCGAGCTGAGCGGCAACGGCCGCATCGACCTGGCTGCGCAGGGGGCCTGGGTGGCGCGCGCCGAGACGTCTATTGCACTCGTGGTGTCCGCAACGAGCGACGACACGGTGCGCGAGTTGGACGCCGCGCTTCGCGCCGCGTGCGAGCCGGCGCCGGCGGCGCAGGCCGCGGCCGAGGCGGAGGCGCTGGCGGCGGTGCTGGCGGAGAATGACAACTTGGAGGTGTCGGCTGCCGCCGCGGAGAGCCCGCTGGCCGGCGGTGTGCTTGTGCGGCTTACCGGCGCGCGCTCGTACGGATTCGCGGAGGACGAGCTGCGGCTGCGCTTCGGCATCTACCTGGAGCAGGTGACGCAGACCTTTGTCAAGGCGGTCAACTCGTCGGGCCGCGGGGTTTTGGCGCTGCCCGTGCGGGTCCCTGCCGGCGGGGAGGGCGAGGAGGAGGAGGAGGCGCCGCTCTTCGCGCTGCTGGGCGGGTCGACGTCGCCAGAACTCGCGCGGGAAGCGCTAAAGGCCGCCGAGCAGGTCGCCTTCCGGTGCGAGTTTGCCCAGGGCGGCTGTGCGGGTGCGACTGACATGTGAGTCACGGCGTGCAAGGAAATCTGTGTGACGGAGGTGACATGGTGGGCATCCTCTTAAAGCGTGTTTTGATCACATAACAATGCAGCAGCCCTCCGCCTTGGGCATGCCCGTCTTGGAGATGGCCTTGTCCGCCGCCGGTGTGGCGAAGGACTTTGGCAGCACAGACACATTGACGGGCGTGGGGTGCGCGTAGACCGGCAAGTTGAGCGACGCTAGTGTGCGGGTGGAGCTCGTCTCGATTTCCTTGCCCATGCACAGCAGCCGAAAGCGGCGGGGATCCTCCACCGCGTCCAAGCCCTCCGGCCAGTGTTCCATCACCGTCTTCTTTACGCTATCCGCCGTGTCCAGCGGAAAGTCGATCACCTTTGACACGCCGTCATGGTTGGCAAACAGGAACCGGAACGACACGGTGTCCTTGCTCATCTTGCGCCGCGCCGCCTCTATGGGGTGGGCCGCCGCCGCCGCCGCCGCCCGCCGCCCGCCGCCGCCGCCGCCGCTGGTGCTGGTGCTCTCCCGGCCACACCGGTCACGGCGCCACGCACGCCGCCGCAGCTCAGACGCGGGCCGCGCGGGTCGACGTAGGTCTCTGGCCGCCTCCTTGCGCTGCCGGCCTGTAGGTCCCGCGCCGCCGCTGCCGCCGCCGCCGCGCCGCCGCCGCTGCCGATGCCGCTGCTGCTCGGCCTCTTTCTCGTGCTGCTCGTGCCTTCGCTTCTGCGCACACAACAAGAAGCGCCTTCCCCTTCTTTCAGGTGTCGTGTCATGGTGGGGGGGGGGGGCAGCTGAGGAGTCCCAGCCTTAGAACTTGCAGCGTACTTAGCGAATCGCCGGTGTCTGCACAAGCGTAAAGTCACGGGTTGGAACGCCCCTGGTGACCCCATCGGAAATCACGGTTTCGGAACTGGCCGCAGACACCTTTGCTTCGAGTGGCTAGAGTGGTGAGGTGATTGCCAATGTGCTGCCAATTAACTTTCTTTCGTGGCAAACATCAACCATCAACCAATGACGACGAGCTCTAGCTAGACGGAGCGCAGCGGGTCGCAGTCCACCGCGGACATCACGATGTCCATATCGGGCAGCAGGTCGCTGAGCCGGCTCTGCAGCACGCGCAAAAAGGCGCGCTCGTGTTGGAGTGCTCGGCGAGCAGCACGGACGTGCTGCCCGAGGTCGCAGTCAGGACGTCGTGGTGCGACATCTCCCCCGACAGGAGGAGGTCCGCGCCGCGCACCTTGGAAAGGACGCAGTAGCCCGAGCCCGCTTGCACGGCCACGCGCTTCACGGGCTTGCCGGCCGCGGCCTCGAGGCAGGCCTTGGCGTCGTTGCCGCCCGCCTTGCCGGTCATGATGGCCTGCGCCGGCGCGAAGCGGAGGCGGGGCACGCCCAGGTGGGCCTTGACGTTGTCGATGACCTCCGATAGCACGGGGTTGGCCAGGGTGATCACGCGGCCGCGGCCGCAGCTGCCCTCCTCACCCTCGATGGCCTCGACGGGCTCGACGGTGGCCCCATCGGTGGACCCGACCGCTTGCTACACGCCCTGGTCAAAGACACGTAGGACGATGGCACACCAGGCGCGCGCCGCCCCGCAACTTACCGCAAGCCAGTCGTTGACGCCGCCGCGGCGTTGTCGCAGGCGGTGTGCGGGCTGTAAACCCAGATGTCGTTGGCCACGCAGCTCATCGCGATGCGCTGCGTCACGTCGCCGGGCCCGAGGCGCTTCATTCCGCCAAAGGGCCGCGGGTGGTACGTGACAATCATGCACGCGTCCAGGCCGAGCGCCTCCTCGAGCACCGCCTCGGTCAGGTCATTGGTCAGCAGCACCGTCTTCTCGGCGCGCCCTTCGCGCCGCGGCGGCTCAATCAGCAGCCCCACATTGTCCATTTCTCGGCCAGCCTGAGCGGGAACAGCTCCGCCAGCACGCGCCGCACCTCCGATCGCGGCCGCCGCCATGTCGATCCTCTCGATCGATCTTGACCACTGCTGGGTCGTGACAATTACTGCTGGGTCGTGACAATTACTGCTGGGTCGTGTCATCACTGCTGGGTCGTTCCAACGATTTGGCCGGGCCAAGGGGCCAAGAAGGTCAGCCAGCTCCTTCCTTCCCGGTGGCACCTGCGCCTGTGCGCCTGCGCGCCTGTGTGCCTTGTTTTGGCCTGTGTGCCTTGCTTTGGCTTTGTTGGTTGCATTTTGGTTGCAGGTGTGCGCGGGAGCAAGGCGTTTTTGCAGGGTGGGTGGTTTGGCCGAGCATTGGCGGCGGCGTTTGGCCCCGCACGAGGCGGCAAGGTTGGAGCGAGACGGAACGAGGGGAGTAAGCAGACCCGCAACGGTAAAGGTTGGGCAGAGCAGAGCAGAGCAGAGCAGGCAGGCAGAGCGATGGGCGCGGACATGGAGGGGCCCTCGCGCGGCTGGTGCCCACGCTCAAGGCGTATGCGCTTGACTGGATCGCGGCGATTCTCATGGGCGGGCCACGCTGGGGATCATGCAGGTTGGCGTCACCGAGCGCGAGTACTCCCCCGAGGACCCGAGCATCAACTTTCCGTACAAGCCTGACACGATTAGCAACATGGCCGTGATTCTCTCGCTGGGCATCCCGATCGCGTGCGCCGTCGTGATGCAGTTCCTGATGCGGGCAAGCAGGGCTGGGCGGTTGCGGTCGACCTGCACCACTTTGTGCTGGGAATCTTCGAGACCTTTGCAGCGGGCCACCTCGTGACCGTGGCGCTCAAGCACGCGTGCGGCCGCGTGCGGCCGAGCGGAATCGAGCGCTTGGAGGCTGGCATCTCGTCGTGGAACCGCAGCTTCGCCTCGGGCCACACGAGCCTGGCATTCTCGGGCTTCACCTTCCTCGCGCTCTACCTGTGCGGCAAGGCGGGCGTGTTTAGCTCGCACGGCCTCGTGTGGCGGCGCAAGAGCGCGCAGGACCCTTACGGGGGCTCGTTTGCCGCCTCGGCCCTGACGCTGCTCGTGCCGCTCTCCGCGGCTGGCGCCGTGGGCGTGACCCGTATCCTGGACTACGCGCATCACTTTTCGGACGTCAACGCGGGCGCGATGATCGGCATGCTGGTGGCTGCGGCGTGCTACTTTACGCTGTTCGAGTCGCTGACCTCGGAGCAGTGCACCTCGCCCGCCCTTGCGCGCTTGCGGAGCGCCGCGAGAAAGCCGTGGCCTCGACGGGCCCGCTGAGCCCCGTCGAGTCGACGCTGGAGCACTAGTCAAGCGTGGCAGTCCATTCGTGTGTTGTTGTTCTCGCTACGTTATGTTGGTTTGTGCGCGCTCGCTCACTTCTTGCCCTTTTTGCCCTTCTTCAGCTTCTTGGCGATCAGCTCAAAGTGGATGCGGCCTTGGACGCCGCGCCACAGCTTTTGCAGCGCCACCGCGCCGTCGTCAAAGATGCGCTCCTGGTACTTTTCCTTGAGGAAGCGCGCCCTCCTCCTCCTCCTCCTGCGCGATGCGCAAGTTCTCCTCGTCGACCTTGTCAAAGTGCAGCTCGAGCTCGATCAGCCGGTCCTTCTCGCGGTCGTACTTGTTGCGCAGGTTGTCGAGCGCGGCCTGCTTGTCGCCCATGTCCTTGTCGTACTTTTTCACAATCGCGTTGACCTCGGCCTCATATTTGGTCTTCTTCTTTTGCATCTGGGCCTCGGTCTGCATCTCCGTCGTGAGGGCCTCGATCTCCTTTTGGAGCCCGGACTCGGCGTTTAGTCGCTCGACCGCCTCGGCGTGCTCTTTGTCGACGCGCTCCGTTTCCTGCTCGCGCTCCTTGGCAAGCGTTCGCTTCGCGGCATCAAACGAATGGCGCACGTCCGTCAGCTCGGACGTTAGCCGCGCCACCTGCGCGTCCAATTCGCTAATCATGCGCGCGCGGTTGCCGTGCGATGGCCAGCTGCTGCTCGAGCGTCTTCCGGTCCTCCTCGGCCTTCTCTCGCGTCGAAACGGTCTGGGTACATGTGCTTGCGGGACTGCTCGTCCTCCACCGTGGTCGTCAGCGACCGGAACACCACGTCCCGGAGGCCCGAGAGCGCGTCGTGCAGCCGCATCACTTCGCGCTCGGTTGCGAGCTCGCTCTCGATCATATCCTTCATCTTTGCCCTCCGCCATCTTGCTCTCCTCGCCGACCATCAGTGCCTCCTTGTGCTCCACCAGCGTGTTGCACGCCACAGCGTCCTCACGCACCAACCGGCTAAGCGTGCGCGTGTTGATGCGCAGCTTCTTCTCGATGTTCAGGGTGGAATCCTTGTTGGTGCTCGAGCCCCGTTCGCGCTCCACCGCAAGCGCCTCCTCCAGCTGGAACTGGAACTCAAGGGCGCTCTGCACCTGGAAGGACTTGCCATGCTCGAGCCGCTGGAACAGTTCGCTCGTGGGTCGCTGGGGCACGTGCGCCAGGCACGCCAACTTCTCCAGCGTCTCGCCCAGGACGCCAATCACGCGCTGCGCCTCGACGTGCGAGAGCTTGTGCATCGTGCCGCCCGAGTCCTGCGCGGCGCCGACCTGCAAGGCGCTCGCGACCGCTCTCTCGCGCGCACCGGATCATTTGCCACGAACGGAACTGGACGCCGACTCCCCCGCCGCCCCCGAAAGCCTTCGGAACTGACCGCCGACTCCACACGGAGACAACCCTAACCTGGGAAACGCCCAAACTAGGGTTTCGCGCGATCGGTGGTGGCGGCGAACGACACAGCTTGGGCACGAGAAGGACACGGGCAGTAGCGTCACAGCACACCTAAGCTAGCCAAGATGCAGAACGACAAGGGCGAGAACGTGGACCTCTACCTGCCCGCAAGTGGTAAGTGCGTGCGTGTGGCGTGCGTGAGCGCTGCCGGGCTGCCGGGCCTCGCGGTGGCAATGTTGCCATGGAGGCGGATGGAGGTGCTGCCT
>JACDIV010000041.1:0-159778 GCA_022244645.1 Thraustochytrium striatum
TGTACAGGCCTTCCTCGGCCTCCGTCTCGTCCGCGTCCTGCTCGGGCGTCTCCACGCGCAGCTTGAGCGGCTCGTTCTCCATCTCGCGGCTCTGTCGGCGGAGGTTACAAGACGATCGACTCTTGCGCATTTGCCACTGGATCGTGCTTCTGGGCCGCGATGGGATCGGTCTCTGGTGTACGAGCACGACTGCCGTAGCCCGAGGCCGCCCTCGCTCGCCGCTGTCCACCCCCTCGTGTCCGCATGCACGCACGCCGACCAGAGCTACGACATCATCGCCATCCATCCACCGAAGACGCAGCTCGACGAGCGACTCGCGTGGCTGGCAATGTTGCTGCAAGGGACTGAGCTGCTGCTGCTGCAGCAGCAGTGCGTTTCAACGCACGCGGAGTGCGGCCGCCCCGTGCGGTGGAGTTGGCCTGCATGGCTTGCACTTGCGCGCAACTTGGACCTGGCGGACACGTATTGGGCACTTGTGTGTTGCTTGTCTATCTACCAGCTCTTGTTGATGGCCGTGGCGGGCCCTCGCGTGCCAAGCAGCGAGCGGGCGCGCAGCATCGATCAAAGCTGGCCCGGCCCCTTTGGAATGGCTTCAGTCGCGGTCGCTGCGCCGCCGCCGTCGTCGCCGTCGTCGCCGTCGAGCTCAGGCAGGTCCGCCAAGTCGGCCGCCTCCGCAGCTTGGCGAAGCTTGGAGGCCTCGGCGGCCTCGTGCGACTGAACGCGGGCGTTGCTCGCCTCAACGCGCTTCCAGATTTTGTCGCGGAAAAGCTCCTTCTCCTGCCGGCGGTACCGGGCGGTGTACTCCTTGAGCCGGGGCTCGAGGCCCGAGATCTCGCGGCGCGCGGCGAGCACGCTGGCGTCAGCCTTGCCGCCGCTGATCTTGCCGCCCTCGGCCAGCTCCGGGTGGACGAGCTGCGTGAGCTCGCGCAAGTCTTGCCGCGCAGCGCGGTAGATCTCCCACGGCTTTTCGAGCACCCAGAACTCGCCGCGGTCTTCCTTGTCCAGCTCGGCCGCCACGAGCTTGCAGCGCGTCAAGCAGCGCCGGTACAAGCCTTTGGCGTTCGCCGGGTCGAGCTCCAGCGCCTTGTTGCAGTCCCAGAGCGCGTCCTTGGCCGAGCCGAGCTTGAGCTTGCACAGGGCGCGGTTTAGGTGCAGCATCAGGCGCCGCTGGTCCACGGCTTCCCGCTGCGCGTCCGACAGCGCATAGTGCTCTTCCTGCGAGAAGAAAACGCTAACGAAGCGGCGTCGTACGCCTTCTTCGCGGCCGCCCAGTCCCCCGACTTGAACAGCTCGTTCCCCTTCTCCCGGTGCCCGTCGGCCAGCACCACGCGTTCTTCCACAGTAGGCGGCGGCGCCTCTTCCAGCCGGCGCTGGTCTTCCGCTTCCCGCTCGGCGCGCGAGCGCTCCATCTCGGCGCGAGACGGCATTGGGGGCAAGCTCCTGTCCCAGTCAACCAGCTCCAGCTCGAACATGACGTGCGCGCCAGGCGGCACCCGCGGCGCGTAGCCTTGGCTGCCATATGCCATCGCTGGACTGCTCACGAACTGCGCGACTTCGCCCTTGCGCATGGTCAACACGGCGGCGTCCCAGGCCTGGCACCTGCCAAACACGACGTGCAGCGGGTCCATGGCGGCCTTGCGCTGCTCGTCCTCCAGCGTGTCTTCATTGAGCCGCCCAACGACGAGCTCCACGGGGTCATCCGTGCCGCCCACGTGCTTGCCCTCGACCATGTCGCGGGAGCTCTCAAAGATGTCGTCCCAGGCCTTGCGCTGCGTATTCCAGAGCTTGCTCACGACGTGGATGCGCGTAGGGCAGCCCTCCTCGGGCGAACCGGCCTCTGCGCTGCCGGGCGCGACGGTGCGCTTGAGCAGCGACCAGTCGCCCTCAGGCGAGATGTCCACAAACCCGTGGGCGAGCTGATGGCTGATGAGCTCGCTCGGCTTGAGCATAGACGCGTTGCGCTGCCTTATGCAGTGAAGGCAGCGACCGCGGTGCTTTGCCACGCCCACTCCTCGTGCGCCGCACGCCTCGCAGGCGCTGACGGCCTCCACGCGGCGCCGCATGTGTCGCTTTCTGTCCCACTTCCGTTGGCAGCTGACGTGGTCCTGGTCAACGCAAGAACCTCTCGCGTCATTCGACAACGTAACATTTGACGTGTAGAGGTCATTTCGGGACCATCGCAGTGAAAACGAATGACGTCTCCACGTCATGGCCAGACCAGGAGCTGGCTGGCAAACCCGATCGAGCGACCGCGATGTTCTCCACGTCGGGCGCGACGCTGGGCGTGAGCAAGCTGCCATGCAGGAGCCTGGAGGCCGTCGGCGGCAGCAGCTCGCGCCACCTATTCGTGGTCGGCACCACCGCCCTGGCGTCCGAGAACGAGGTCCATCTTGTAGAGTTCGAGGAGGAGTACAACACGCTGCGCAGCCTGGCGGTCTGGCAGCACCCGAACGAGGTCTGGTCCCTCGCGCCGCATCCCTCACGCGGCGAGTTGCTGTTTACATGCTCCAACAGCGGCTCTGAGCGTGTCGCGACGCTTTACAAGGTGGACATTCCGGATGCCGGGCAAGAGACTGCCAGCGCCGCGCCGGAGGAGCTGCTGACCTTGCCCAAGGACGCCCACGGCAAGCTGCGCCAGGTGGTCTGGCACCCGGTCGACGAGCTGGACGACCAGCCAGCGCAATCCGAGCGCTTTGTCACCCTCCAGGACGGCGGTCTGCAGCTCTGGGACCTGCTGGAGACCAAGGCCGACAACATCGGCACGTGCGCCTTCCACGGGGAGAGCGTGGCGCACGCGGCGGCTTGGAACCCGCACCACGCGCAGCAGGTGTTCGCGGCGCGCGGCGCGGACGTCGAGGCCGTGGACTTGCGCAGCATGGAGGTGTCCTTGCGGCTCGAGATGGCGCATCGCGGGGGCGCTCTGGACGTGGACTGCAACCCCAACAAGCCGTACTTTGTGCTCAGCGGCGGCGCCGACCGCACCGTAAAGTTTTGGGACGTGCGCAAGCCGGACGCGCCTGTTAAGGTGATCACGCCGCACCAGCACTGGGTGGCGCGCGCCAAGTTCAACCGCTTCCACGACTCGCTGGTGCTCACTAGCGGGACGGACGCCGGCGTGGCGCTGTACCGCATCTCCTCCATATCCTCGGCGCCCTTGCTCGAGTTGGACGAGGAGGAGGAGGAGGAAGCGGCGACGACGGCGGCGGCGGCGGCATCATCGCGCTCGGCGGAAACGGGGCGCCGGCGGTGGGCGACACGGCGGACGCGCGGGTCAAGCTGTTTGAGGAGCACGGGGAGAGTGTCTATGGGGCCGCGTGGAGCGCCCACGACGCCTGGGTCCTGGCCTCGCTGTCGCTGGACGGCAAGCTCGTCATCAACCACGTGCCGTCGGCAGAAAAGTACAAAATCCTCCTCTAATTGCTTGCTTCACGTCACGCCGAGTCGGCACGCCGCCGCTTCCTGCGCTCGCGCCGCCTACTCGACGCGCTGCTAGACGAGGCGCTGCGCGAGTCCCGCCGGCGCCGCTGCCGCCGGCGTCCGCTTTCGCTTCCGGGCCGGGAAATCTCCTCCGAGTCGGCGTCGCTGCCGCTTGCTGCTGCTGCTGCTGCTGCTGCACCGGCGGCGGCGGCGGCGGCGGCGCGGCGCGCGGCGGCTTTCGTTCGCGGGTGCCGCCGGTCCACGCCGCCGTCGCGGCTGCCGCGGTCCTCACCGCCGCGGGGCGCCCTCGGTTGCCGCCTCGCGGTTCGGAATCGGTGTCCGAGCTACTGGACGGCGGGCGCTCGCGCGCCCGTTTGGTCTTCTTACGCTGCTGATCGCGCCGCCGCCGCTCGCGCCGCCGCTCGCGCGCATTGGTCGAGGACCCAGAGCTCGAGCTTGAGCTTGAGCTCGACGAGCTCGAGCTCGAGGAGCCCGAGGAGCTCGAGGAGCCCGAGGAAGAGGAGGACGAGCTAGAGCTAGAGCTAGAGCTCGAGCTCGACGATGACGCCCGCTCGCGCGGAGGCGGCGCGACCGGCTCGCGCGGCGCATTCTTGAGGTACTCGCGCATGTCGTCCGTGAGCGCACCCAAGTTGATGAAGGTGAAAAAGTTGATCGCGAAGCGCGTGTGGCGCAAGTCCTGCCCCTTGGGCATAACGTTGCGCAGCGCGTGCTGCGTGGCCGGCGCCATGCAGCGGTCGCGCAGCTTCTCGAGGCCCATTTCCTCGGCAAGCTGCTCGAATAAGACCCGCACAAAGATGCGCCCGCTCGACGTCGACGCGTCCTCCGTGAGATGCACGCACTCGAGCACCGTCCAGGGCAGCGCGTCGGTGACCATGAGGTAGGCGAATAGGCAGGCCGCGTTGCGCAGCTTGCTTGTCTCTTGGCGGTGCGCCGTGTTGTAGCGCTCTTCGAAGGCGGCAGCAAAGGCGCGCTGGTAGGCTGGCGATATGAGACAAAAGCGCTCGGCCAGAAAGCCGTACGACTTGAGGTAGCTGCGCTCTTCGCTGCAGCTCTCAAGGATCATGTTGGCAAGCTCCGGCTCCATGCCGGGCTTGATGTTGAGCTTGAGAAGCTTGTGCGCAGCCTCCTCGTGCGTGAGGGACGACATGAGGGTGAGATAGATCGAGCGCCGCAGCTCGCTGAGCTCCTCCTCCGTGTGGTCGTGGATGACCGTCGTGGTCGGCGGCGCTGCCGCCGCCTGCTCTTGCTCGGGCGGCACTTGCGCCGCCGCCGCCGACTCGCTGGCGCCACTGGCCGTGCTCCCGCCGCCGCTGCTGCTACTGCTGCTGCCGCTGCTATCGTCACTGTCGTCGCTTGAGTCATCCTCTTCCAGCCCAAGCACCTCGCGCTGGATTTGCTTCCACATGCCCTCGTTCTCCTGGAACTGCGGGTCCTCGGCGAAGCGGTCGAGCGCGAGCTGCTCGTCCACAGGGTCGTCAAGCTGCAAGGGGTGCGTAATCTGGTCCTCGGACTCGACGAGGTCCAGCTCGGGCTTGCGAACCGCCGGGTACGCCTCGAAGCCGGCCTTGCGCACAGCAAAGAGCTCCTCGATGAGGAACTGCACGCGGCGCGACACGGCGCCCTCGTGCAGGATGGCGCGGAACTGCTCAAAGCAGCCGTACAGGCCCTTGGGGATCACCTCGGAGAGGAACTGGCCCACCTGCTTGGTGAACTCCACGGCCAGCTCGATCGAGTCGTCCGTGGGGTGCAGGAAGAAGAGCTGGTTCACCTGCAGCGCGAGCACCTCGTGGGCGACCTGTTGGTTGACGAGGTGGGCAATCAGCTTTACCAGAGCCGTGGCCTCGGGCTTGTTGCGCCGCTGGAACGCCTGGCGAAAGCGCGCCACGGTCCGCGACAGCACGAGCTCGCCGAGCTCTGGCATTTTGGTGTTGACCACGGCCACGACGGCGGCATACACGTCCGTGAAGCCCGGCGAGGCCGACTGCGCCTTCATCAGCGAGCGCGCCAGCACCCCGCGGCCGCGCACGAGGTTCCACTGGAAGAGCTGCGGCAGCACCTCCTTGATGTTGCGCCTCGTCACGCGGTTCACAAGGCCATTCAGGCCTTTGCGCAGCTTTGACCAGGTCATCTCCTGGTACTCGCGCCCGGCCTTGTCTATTCCGCGCGCGAGCGCCTTCTCGAGCTGCTTGCGTCGCACCGGGTTGAGATAGAGTCCTTGGCGTTGCCTCCATCGCAGTCCCTCGAGCTCTCGCGTCCACTCCGTCTTGCGGCGGGGTTGAGTTGGCGCCGGCGCCGGCGCCGACGACGGTGCCGCCTCCGCCTCCATCACCTCCTCCTTGCGCCCCGCCTCTGCAGCAGCGGCGTGCGGCGCCACCATGTCTAATCCTGGCGCATCTTTCTCCTCCTTCCCATCGCGGCCGCGGCCGCTGACCGTGGAGCCGCCGCTGCTGCTGCCACTGCTGCCACTGCCGCTGCTGCTGCTCTCGCTGCCGCTCTCGGCGCCGCTCTCGCCCGCGGCGCGGCGCCGCCGCCCAGCGTCCCTCTCGCTCATCGCCTGCCACCCGCAAGTCCAGGCATTCCGCGTCCGAATCGCGACTCGCTTCTTCGTCCGAGTCGTAACGCGTCGCGGCTCTCCTCTCGCGGTCGAGTCGCAACTTGGGCGGAGAGTCTGCGTTCAGGTCGTCTTTGATGGGGTTAGGGTTTCGGATGGGTGGCTTCCCGCGAGCATTGGTGGCAGCACGAGTAGTTGGAGGAGAGGCAGGTCAAGGTCGAGCTCGACACGATGAAGTTCAACGTAGGTGGCGACGGGCGGAAGGCTGGGCGGGCGGGCGGGCGCGGGAGGTGTGTGCGTGCGCGTGCGGGCGCGCGGGCGTGTGCGAGTGGAGGCTGACTGGATGCCGCGCAGCCCAATGTGTCGTCCTCGCGGAGGAAGTCGCGCAAGGCGCACTTCACGGCGCACTCGACGGCGCGCTACAAGATCATGAGCGCCCCGCTCAGCAAGGCGCTGCAGGAGCAGTACAAGGTGCGCTCCATGCCCATCCGCAAGGATGATGAGGTCCAGGTGGTGCGCGGCAGCCACAAGGCCGAGGGCAAGGTCGTCCAGGTGTACCGGAAGAAGTTTGTCATCCACATCGAGGGCATCGAGCAGACCAAGCCCAACGGCCAGAGCGTCAAGGTGGGCATCCACCCGAGCAAGGTCATCATCAAGCACCTCGCGATGAGCAAGGACCGCCAGGGCATCCTGGACCGCAAGAACCGCGAGACCCTTCAGGCCGCCAAGGGCAAGTTCACGGACGCGGAGATTAGCCGTGTGGACTAGATTTTTTCGCGCCAACTCTCCGTGCCTATTGCCACACAATGTGTCACTCTCGTTGCCGGGTTGCAGGTGCTACTCACTCATGTCAGCGACGCGCGAAGGGCACGGCCCCGACGACGGTCACGCCGGCCACGCCGGCCACGGTCGCGAAGAGCTTTTCTCGCCCCGGGAAGAGCGAGCGGGCGTCCCCTTTCTTTTGCCGCTCCCGAAACTTGCGGATGTCCGCCAGGGCGACGTGGATGCGGCCCGTGTTGTTGCGCGGCGAGGTGTAGGGGATCTCGAGCGACCGCAGCGCCTTCTCCATCGCTTCCTTGAGCACCGGCCCCTTGCGGCCCGACTTGGCGTCGCCCAGGCCCTTGCCCGTGACGATGATGAAGAGCGAGTCCTGCACGCGCCACGACTCGGTCGTGCAGTGCTCGAGGAAGGGCAGGCCGGCCTTGCGCCGCTGCTTGTCCATCTCCTCGATGGCAAATCCGATCGCCTCCAGGTACGCCAGGAGCACGGTGGCGCCCTGCGACCGCGACAAGTTGTGCAGGTCCATCTTGTTGGTGAAGCGGCCCGGGACGAAGACCTCCGAGTCCTCCTCGTGGAAGATCCCGTTCGACACGATGTCGCGCCCGTCCACAAAGGCGCGCGGCGGCGGCACCAGGTGCGGGTACTCGGCGCGCAGCAGGTCGACGCCGTACTCTGTGCCCCCAAAGGCGTCGGCAACGATCGTCATGGTCGCCGGCTGGACCTCGACGCCGCGCTCCTTCATGTCCGAGAAGATCGAGTGCACCTTGTCGATGTCGCCGCGCTCCAGGTAGAGCTTCATCAGCACGTTGTAGCACCGCGAGGTGGCCGGCGGGTACACGAGCCGCGGCATCGTCGAGTTGAAGGTCTGGGGAACGACCGTGCGGCCGCGGCTGAGCGCCGCCCTTGACCTGGCTTTCTTGCTCAGCGTCCCTGCGGGCGCCAGCGGGTCGTTGTCAAAGCCCTCCGAGTTGTGCCCCAGCGACTTGTTGAGCATCACCGACCACGTTGACGGCGTGTGGTTGGCCCCGGGCTTCCACAGCACGCCGTGTTGCATGTTGGCCAGGTACTGCTCGGCCTTGGCTGCGTCGCCGCAGCGGCACAGGTTTTCCATCAGCGCCGAGCAGATGTTGGTGTGCGGCGGGTGCGCTCGGCCAGCAGCGTCTGGAACGCCTCGTCCACCGCGTCGGGCCTGCCCAGCCGCCCGTACGTGTGCATGATGTTGCACCATGAGAACCCGGTCAGCCGCCGCCCGCTCTGCCGCAGCTTGCTGACCAGCTCAAGGACCATGGCGAGCAGCGACTTGTCCTGGTGCCGCAGGTCGTACTGCCTCAGCGCCAGATTCATGACCAGGTTGTGCTGCATCACGTGGCTCATTGGGTCGTTGCCCTGCTGCTCGCAGATCTCCAGCGTCTTGAGGGCAAGCTGCAGCGTGTCGTTCGGAAACGGCGGCCGCGATCCGGACGTCACCACGATGTCCAGGATGGACTGCAGCTGCGTCTCCACGCCCGGAATCTTGTAGTCGGTCTGCCCGAGCTGGTCCATGATCTCCAGCAGCTCGTGCGCGTCCGCCCACCACTCGCGCTTGACGTACTGCTCAAACAAGAGGGCGTACGGAGCGAGGTCAGCACGGTGCCGAACGACACGACTGGCCTCCGCTTCCGCGGGAGGGTCTTGGTTCTCGTAGCAAGGCGGCCCAGGGTGCGCGGGACGGCGCCGATGGCCAGGACAGCGGGGTCGTGCCGGCTCAGCCGCTCCAGCCGCTCGGTGGACATGGTGTTCATGATTTTGAGCAGCTCGTCGCAAGCGTAGTTGACGCCGTGCATGTCGATGTCAATGTCTCTCCCGGTCCCGACGCAGGTCTCGATGGACTCTAGCAACTCGTGCGTCGCGGTCACCCAGGGGGCACCAAGCGGCTTGTGCGTCATGCGCCGCGTCTTGCGCGCTCTCGTTCCAGCTGTCCTGCTCATGTTGTCCAGCGGACAGGGTGGGGTCCTTGCGCTCGTCGGCGCTATTGTCAGTGTCGTGCGCGAAATCGACATGGCTGGCAGGTGCCGCTGGCGTCGACGATGTGGACGAGTGCGCAGGCGGCGCCTTGGCGCGGGACGCAGCAGCGCGCGGTGCAAGGGTCTTGCTCGGCGGCGGTTTGGCAGGCTCCTGCCGCGCCGCCCATGCCTCCTGCTTTTGCTGCGCCACCTTTATGGCGCGGTCTAGCTCCCAGGTGGACTGCTGGTCAATCAGCAGCTGCAGCTCATCTTGGCGGGCGCGCTCCAAGTCCAGCTCCAGCTGCTCGGCCTTGGAGATCTCCAAGTCGCCGGGCCTGTCAAACATCTCACGCAGCTCGGCGTCAGCCCGAGAACCTTGACTCGCTCGAGCTCTTGCGCCCGTTTTAAGTGCTGCTCGTGCTCGCCCTCCGCCTGCAGGGTCTGCGCCGCCTCCCGCTTGTGCTTGCGGCGGCGGCGCGGGACGAATGCGCCGGACCAGGGCATGTCCACCGAAGCCTGCCTCTCTGCTCCTGCCTCCGCCGCCACCTTGGGCTCGGCACTGGACCGCCGCCCCCGCTTCCCGGACACCTTGCTGGCCACAGCGCGCTCGCGTCTTCGCGAAGCTGCGGCCGGCGCTGAGCCGCTTCGCGGGCGTTGAGCCGCGCCATTTGGCGGCTGCTTGGGCCGCGGTGGCGCCAGCCTGGCCCTGGCGCCTTTGCCGGGCATTGGTGGCGGCCTGGCCGAGCCCAGATCCGTGGCGCGAGCTGCGGCCACGAGCTTGTGCGCCTCTTGCGAGTTCAACGCGGCTGTTGGCGGGCTGGCCGGCGATGACGCATGGGGCGCAGCAGGCGCGGCCTTGGCAGCGCGGCCGCGGCCGACCTTCTTCCTGGTGGCCAGGTGCCGTGCGGCGCCGGCGGCGAGTCGCCTCGCCGGCGTCGCGCGGCTCATCGCCCTCGCGAGCATCTGTGGGCCAGTCGTCGAAGACTGTTCCTGGGCCAAAACGATGACATGCCAAACACCTCCGCAGGTCATTTCACACACGTACGAAAGTGATTAGACTACACGGCAGATCACGTCCCACGTCTTTACGGCACGTCTGTTTCACCTGCGTTGCAGTTGGCGTTGAAGTGGGCATTGGATCGAATCGCCACACACACACTTGCTTTCCGAAAAGTGACAAGAAGAAAGAAAGGAGTCGCCTCGCAGTCCAAGTGGCGAAGAAGAGGTCCTTGGCATCGACGAGGCCGAGCAGGACCATGCCGTGGCTCTCCAAGCGCATGAGCGTACGGCGGTCCAGGCGGCGGTCCACACGCCGCAGGTCCACGCGGCGCAACGCCAGCAAGCACGCAGCTCGCGAGAACGGCGTGGACCGCCCCCTTCCCCTCCAAGATGCAGGCGAGGACGACACCAAGGCGGTCGCGACGCTCGGAGCGCCAGCCGGCGATGCCGAGGCCGCGACGCGCGACGTGAAGGCGCCCGGCGACGTGAAGGCGCCCGGCGACGTGAAGGCGCCCGGCGACCCCTATGCCGACCTCGGGCCGGCCATGCAGAACGCCGCCAGGATCAACGACTGGGTGGCGCGCGGCTGCACCGACTTTGTGATCACCGGCTTGCGCGAGCACCGCAGCAGCCGCGTGCTTGACGTGGGCTGCGGCATCGGGCGGCTTGCCAGGCGGCTCCTGGACGAAGGCTTTGACGCCTACGGCATCGACGTATCGCCCACGATGCTCGAGCATTCGGCGGAGCTGCTCGGCAGCGATCGCGTGCACGACGCCAACGACGAGGCCTGGCTGAGCGCGAACGAAGGCGCCTTCGACGCGGTGCACTCGGCCGTCGCCTTCCACGAGATGGACGAGCCCGGGCGCGAACGCGCCTGGCAGCAGATGGTGCGGCTCACCAAGCCTGGTGGGCTCATCTTCCTGCGCGACTTCATGGTGCCGGCATCCTCCGGCTGCCTGACTGGTCTCGTGCGCCGCTTCATGGAGTGGGAGGAGGAATCCTTCAACCTGGTCGACCCTGCGCACTTCACCAACTACACCGCATTCATCGAGCAGGGCGGCGTCGAGGGCTTCGTGCAGCGCGCGCAGGACTCCTCATCGAGCTCCCTCGACGTGGCACGCGTGCGCCATGAGGACTTCATGTACGGCAACATGCGCACCATCCTCTGCCAGCGCTCGCCGGACCCGCTCTGAGCGCCTGCCCGCGGACAGGCCAGCGGCGCACTGGCGCGGCGCAGGCGCGGCGCGGCGCGGCGCAGGCGCGCGCAGGCGCGGCGCTGGCGCCGTGGCCTTGACAAAGATCCATCACTTCCTGTCGGTTGCCAGCCTTGACTTCGCGTGCAAAACCACACTCGTTTCAGCCAGAGCGGAAAGGAGAAGAAGGCACGAGGCACGCGCGACATCGGCCTGAGGGAGCACGCCACGCCAGCAGCGGGCAGCGGGCAGCAGCAAGAGCGGCAGCGGCAGCAGCAAGAGCGGCAGCAGCAGCGCTGACGCGAGCCTTAGGTTCAGGGATAGGATGACCGGGATGAGCAAGATCGGCAAGGTCGTGCTGATCGCCGCGGCGACGATCATGGGAGGCGCGACGGCGCAGGAGGGCGTGCTCAAGCTGTGCCCGGCCAATCAGGTGTGGCTAGAGTGCGCTGGGTGCCAGGCGACGTGCCAAAATCCCGACATGGTATGCATCCAGGCCTGCCAGGTGTCCGGATGCGGCTGCAAGTTTGGCACGGTGCTGGACGAGACCACCGGCCGCTGCATCTCTCGCAAGAACCTCAGCAAGTGCGGCACCAAGCCCAAGTGCCCGTCGCCCTTTGAGTGGCAGTCGTGCAAGGCTTGCTTCACGGACTGCAACCCTGGCGTCACGGCGTGCATGCGCGGCTGCATGACCGGCTGCGTGTGCCCGGGCAACATGATCTACGACGCGGCTCGCAACACCTGCGGACTCGCTCGACGAGTGCGGCTTCCAGGCCAAGACCTCCGACGAGTGCCCTGGCCAGCGTGTCTACAGGAGAATGCCGGACTGCAACCGCTGCGACGACCCGTCCATCAAATGCGAGGAGGCGCCTCTTGTCGAGGGCTGCGCCTGTCCGCCTGAGAAGCCCTGGCGCGACGTGTTCACGGGCAAGTGCTACCGCCGGCGTTCGCACCGCGGGTGCCGCTTGAACCGGAAGACGTACAAGAACGAGGGCGGGCCGGGCCAGAAGAGCGTCAACACGGCCGGCGAGCAGGTCGACGCCCCCGTGTTGGAAGAGCCCAGCAGCAGCCGTGAGCGCCGTCTTGGGCCGGCCTCGCACGCGTCTTGGTCGCCATAGCTACTAGCCGAGCAGTTTTAGGTCATCAAGGTCAATCCAATCACTGACGTTGTCGTAGTCGTCGTTGTCGTTGTCGCAGATAGAGATGGCGATGGCGCAAGCCTAGCGGCTAGAGCGCAGAGCCTGGCCCCGCTGGCCGGGCTAGCGGTGCTCGCGCACCAGCAGGATGTGCTGGTGCCCATGCTGCGCACCGTGGACCCTGCTCGCCCTCGGGGTGCTGCTGTTCCTGGTGATCAAGCAGGAGAACATCTTGTACATCCCCCAGCCGGATCCCCGTGCCACGCGGGAACCGCGGCAGCCTGCGGATGCGGGCCTGCCCTTCGAGGAGGTGCGCGTCACGGTGGACGGCGCGACCGCGCACGGCTGGCTCATCAAGCGCAGCGCAACCGACGCGAAGCGCAACCTCGGCGTGCGACAATACTATACTTTCACGGCAACGCCGGCAATATCAGCGACCGGCTGCCGTACTACCAGCAGCTGTACGAGCGGGTGGAGGCCAACATCCTGGCCGTGGACTACCGCGGCTACGGCGACAGCGAAGGCGTCCCTCGCAGCCCAATATGGAGCGCGACGCAGCCGCCTTCCTGGCGTTCGCCCGCGATCACCCCGAGGTCGACGCGGACAAGATCATCGTCTTGGTCGCTCGCTAGGCGGCGCCGTGGGCATCAACCTCGCCGCGAGCTTCCCAGTCTCGTGCGGGGCCTCATCCTCGAGAACACTTTCCTGAGCGTGGCCGACATCGCCTTCGTGCTCTACCCGTTCCTGCGCATCGTGCGGCCCTGCTCAAGCGGCCGCTGCTCAAGAGCGTGTGGGAGTCGCGGGTCAAGATCCCGGCGGTGCGCTGCCCGATCCTCTTCGTGTCCGGCCTCGCGACGAGCTCATCCGCCCGAGCACATGAAGGAGCTGTACAGGCTAAGCTCGCACGCGCCCGGGACGCGCTTCTGCGCGGTTCCGGAGGGCACGCACAACGACACGCCCGTGCACGGCGGCGCGCAGTATTACCAGCACATCGCCGAGTTTGTCCGCGAGGCCCTGGACGCTGCCCCGCTGGATGCCGAGCAGCACGCGGAGCGCCTCCGCGACGCAAAGGCGTCGCCGCGGCGCTGCTCGGAGGCGTCGCTCACAGACGACGAAGACGTCCACATGTTTTCTTGATTTCAAGTTCTTCAAGATTGAGAGAGTGAGCGAGGAAAGAGCTTGTGTTGTCAGACTTACTCGTTGGTCCCGACCAAAGGCTTGGAGCAGCGGTGGTACCATCGGTCGCGCCAGGCCTCCGTTGGGCACCAATGCGGAGGAGCCAGGACTGTGCTGAGTGCGTGCACGCTGCTTCGCATCCACTTCGGCGGCGTCAGAGTTTTCGACGCCACGCTCTTCCCGGAATGGCTTGCCAAGCCTCCGCCCTCCTTCTCGCCAGCGGCCTGGTGTCCGCGCCACCATTGCGCATGCCCGGTGCCTTGGGGCCCATCCAGGTATTATCTGCTGCGCGGTACCCGCGGGCCGCCAGCCAGCCTGAGCGAGGCGCTCGTGCACGAGCCGCGCTGCGCTTCTTCGCGGAGCTAAACCGCGGCACTCTCTGTCCCCTCCCTGCCTTTGAGCAAGAAGCAGCTAGTAACCAACCAGTGTCCAGACCCACGCCAGGTCGTGCGGCCATGGCCTTGAGCACTCCGTCACGCCACCGAGTCCGATTCACTAATCCAACTAAGAAGTACGGCGATTCTATGGCACATGTCCGTTCGTTCGCTACGGCAGCAGAAAGATCCAATCCTCGCGCGCCTCTGCCAACGAGAGGACGAGGACGAGGTTGCGATGCTGCGCCGACTGGCCGAGCAGTCCGCGAGCCGCGCAGTGGCCTCCAAGCAAGAGCAGGCGCGGCATGAGCGTCTGGCGGCGCCGCGGCGCGCTCACCACGCCGCGCACGCCGAACGCCGGCTCAAAGCGGTTCGAGCGCCTTCGCGAGCAGCGCTGCGAGGCGCAAACCTTCGGTTTCCAAAGCGTATGGCACCCGCGCGAGCCGCAAGAACATGCAGCGCATGCGCGTCGGCCGCAACACCAAGGCGGTGCTGGCCGAGCGCGAGACTGCAGCCGGACAACCGTGACTGGGCCCGCCTGATTGACAAAGCCTCGCTCGAGCACGAGCAGGCCCTCGAGGCCGAGCGCCAGGCCGAGCACGTCGGCAGGACCGCGCTACGCCAAACGCTGGACGCGCAGGCCGCCGAACAGCAGCGGCGGCGCCAGGCGCTCCGCGACGCAGCACTGCAGGAAGCGCGAGAGCGCAAGCTAGCCGAGCAGCGCGAGCAGCAACGCGAGCAAGCGAGCTCCAGGAGCGCCGCAAGCGGCAAGCCGCCGACCGGAAGGCCCGCGCGGCTGACGAGGCGCGCCTGGAAGAGCGGCGGCGGCAGCGGCAGGCGCGCAAGCTAGCAAGCGAGGCCCGCGAGGTGGCCCGCGTCAAGGAGCTCGTGCGCCAGGATAAGGCCGATAAGCTCGCGCGCAAGGCCCGCGAAAAGGACGAGCTAATGCGCGTTCAGCGCGAGCAGGAAGCGCAGCTCGCGCAGCGCCGCGAGGAGCGCCGCGCGCAGATCGAGGCGGAGAAGGAGGCCGATCGCGAGTACAAGCGACTCATGGACCAGCGCGAGCAGGAGCGCCTCGACGCCTTGGCCGAACTGGCCGACAAGCAGCGGCGTCTCATGGTCCTCGGCCAGGCCACGCAGGACCGCGAGCGCGAGCGCGCCGAGGCCTACGAGCGCCGTGCAGAGCGCGACCAGGCCCAGCGCCTGCAAGAGGAGGACCGCCTCGAGATGGAGGCCGAGCAGCGTCGCGCGGCCAGCATGGCGGCGCATCAAGCCACGCTGGAGGCGCAGGCGGCCGCGCGGGACCGCGCCATGCTCGCCGAGAACGCCGCGCGCCGCGAGGAGGCGCGCGAGGCGCGCGAGGCTGCCCGCCAGGCGCGGCGGGAGGCGCACGAGCGCCAAATGTCGCTCAGGGCGAGCGCATTGGCCTACCAAGCCGACCTCGACCGCCAGCGCGAGGAGGACTACGTGCGGCGCATGCGCGAGCGCAACGGCCAGGCGACCATGTCCGCCGTCGAGCAGCGCCTCAACCGCCGCTTGCTCGACACCGCGCCGCCCTGATCATGCATGTCGACCAAAAGATCTTTGCAGACGTGGGCCTCGACCTCGAGATGCAGGTGCCGGAGACCGCCGTGCGCCTTCGGTGCCCTGGCGGGACGCGCGTGGAGCTCCGTGGCACGTGGACCACCGTCGGCGAGCTGCTGGCCGCCGCGCAAGACGCAGCGCAGGCGCGAGAACCGCCCAGCTCCTTTCCGTTTGGGACAAGGTTCCAGCTGCGCCTCAAGCACCAGCACCAGCAGCTCCAGCAGCACAAGGACGCCACAGGAGAAGAGAAAGAGGAGGAGGAGCTGGCGCCCCTGGACGTGCTCGGCGAAGCGCCCCTCGAGTGCTGGCGCCCGCTCGACTTGCGCGGCCTGGACGGGCCGAGCTGGTTGCGACGCGCTGAGGAGACGACCAGTGAGCCCGAGTCGGAAGGCGGCGAGACCTTTACGGAAAGCGTGTTCGAGCTGTTGTGCTTCACGGGCCGCAGCTCATGCGCCATGGGCGACCGCGATACATCATTCCGGCACAAGCTCAAGAAGCAGCTGCGCCGCCGCAACGACGGCGCCAAGTCGGATCCAGCCGCGGGCAAACTTGCCACGCAGCTCGCTTAGCACTCGTTCACATTGTTGTTTTCGTTCGGTCGTTCCTATCTCGTCTCCTCCGCGGTCTGCACCGCGAAGAGGCGGCGCGACACCCGCGGCTCGCTTGGCGTGGTGGCACTGATCAGCGAGACGAGCTCCTTGGTGTTTTGGGGCGTGCCGCGGCGGTCGGGCGTGGCACCGGCCATGATCTTGGTCACCATGTGCTCAAAGTCGCGCGCCGCCGACGCACTGCCCGAGCGCTCGCGGCTTCGCGCCACGGGCGTCACGCTCCACCCAGGGCTGGCGACCGGCACTGGCGCCGGCGTCATCACCTCTGCCACGGGCCGCGCCTGAAAGTCGCTGTCGAGGCCAGAAAGCTCGGCCTCGATGCGAGCGATGTCCTCGTCGATGCGCGCCGTGCTCCGTCCACGACGTTCTTGCTCGTCCCGCTTCTCGCCGAGCTTGCGCCTGATCTTGCGAAGCACGCTCTGCTCCCAGCTCTGCTTGTGCCCGCTCTCGGGCAGGAGCTCTGGGCGCGAGCGAACAGGCGTGGCCGCGGCTCGCGGCTCGACGTCGCCGGCGGCGCAGTTGTCGGCGGACGCGGTCGCGTCAACGTCGGGCGGCGGCTTGGTGTCCGGCGGGGCCTGATCTGGCGCGTCGAGGCCCTTGGCCGCCATGGCCAAGGCGATCACAGAGCGTTGGCGGCGCATGAGCGACTGCATGACACTGCGGGCCTTACGCAAGAGCTGCTGCGCTTCCGCCCAGTGCTTGCTGCCGCCATCCGCCTCGCCCGCGCCGCGCAGCCGTGCAAACTCGCGCTCCGTGGTGTCGAGGCACGCCTCCATGAGCGCCTGCACCTCCTGCGCCTCGCGCGCCGCCGCCTGCGCGGTCTCTACCTCGCCGTCCATCGCCAGCGACCAGCCGCCCTGCCCCACTCCCGTTTTTCCCGTTTGCCTGTCTGCCGAATGTCATGCGCACAGACGTCACAGGTCATGGTAAACACCTGAGTGCGTCATCGATCACCTTGACGCACGTTGTCCATTTCACCTTGGACGTCATAATGACTGGGAAAGATAGCCGTTGCCGGCGAGACTGGATCTTTGGCGACAGAGCAGGCACGTGCACGTGCAGGACAGCGCAGCCGCGGGAGGCGATGGAGGGCGTCAAGGTCGTCCTGCGCTCCGGCCTCGAGGTGCGGCACAAGTCGGCCGTGAGCTCTGATGTGCTGGGCACGCGCAGACGCATGAACAGCGTCGAGGAGGGCCAGACGACGACGACGGCAGAGCTCGTGCGCAAGCTTGAGGGGTCCCGTTCGTCGACTGGTCACGCTGCCACGGGGAGAAGAGCCGCGCCGTGGCAATGAAGGTGCGCCGCCTCCGAGCGCAGGCTGTCTGCCCGGGCGCTCGCGCTGTCGAGGATTGAGGATGACAAGGGGGACGCTGAGGAGGCGAAAAAAGAGGCGGCGGCGGCGGCGGCGGCGGCGGCTCTGAGGCCAAGAAGACGCGCGCGCTGCGCCTTCTCAAGGTCATGACACACATGTTTGGGGCGACGAAGGACAACAAGCCCAAGAACAATACCCTTGACCGCAGCAAGTTTCCGGTGGTCGGCGAGGCCGTGCTCAACGCGCGCGATAGCACGCTGTCGACCCTCAAGAAGACCTTTTACGCGCACACGCACAACACTAACGTCCTCTCAGACAGCATGCTCCTCATCTGCTGCGACCCGGTGATGCAGACCGACGCGCAGGTGCTCACGACCACGTTCTTGCGCTTCCTACTCGGCAAGCACCAGTCGGGCCGCGTGTCTCGTCTGCGCAAGACGCTGGAGCGCGTGCTGGAAGACTTTCAGCTGGGGATCGCCTCGGCGGAGGTCGAGTGCTCGGACGCCATCCACGCCTTGTTCGGGATCTCGCTGGTCGTGACGTGCGCCGAGAACCGCAGCATGGTGACGGGCTTCGACAAAAGCATCAACGACCTGATTCTGCGCGGCGTCCTTGAGCATGTGGACGCCCAGCGGTACTTTCCGGAGGACGCGTGCCACAACAACGCGGCCTTTCAGGCCCTTTTGTGCGTCTGGGCGCTGTCTTCCAACTCGTACCTGCTCCGATGCCGTCTTGCCGTTCTGGACGCGACCCCCACGCTGCTTCGCTTTGCCAGCGATGTGCTTGCGATGAGCGCTGAACTCAGCAAGAGCGACTTGGAGGAACTCGTCGTGCACATCATGGGCGCCCTCGTGTCGCTCTCGCTGGACGAGTACGCGCAGCGCCAGCTCTGGGTCGACGCGCAGCTGCCAGAACTGCTCAACAAGATACTGCCAAGGCAGAACGCAACGTCAGTGCTCGCCAAGTCGAGCAAGCGCCGCAAGATCGTGCAGCTGAGCTTTGCGCTTGTGCACAACGCTTCCGTGGCCCTTCGCGAGGCGATGCAGTGCGCTCAAGAAACGGGCCAGAAGGACTTTGTTGAGGCTGCGGGCCAGGCCGTGCGCTCGCTCTTGCGTTGCAGCCAATGGCAGCAGTCCGCGGGTAAGGCAATCGCCGCGAATCCAAAGCTCTGCCACACGGTCCTGAGCATCCTCGCCAACCTGGCGGACAACATCGACGTCGTGCTCTTTCCTTCCCACCGGGAGAACGCCGCCGAGCAGCCGGGGTTCTACGCAAACCTATTCTTCGCCTTTGTCGAGGCCTGCGACGACCCGGAGCGGCGGCCACGCGGCAATAAGGGGCGCAAAGAGGACCCGGCCAGTGCGGATGCAGAGGAGTACCATCTCTTTCAATGCACGATCCTGCTGCTCGCCACGCTCTCCAAGAAGCCCATCGAAATGCTCTGGGTGCGGCAGCAGGCATGCGCCAAGCTCCTGGACCTCGCCAGCGCGGCACCGCCGCCTTCGCGCTCGAGCGCGACCCACGCGGTGATCCAGAGCTCTGCACTCGATTCGCTGGTTGACTCGCTCGCACTCCTCGACGCGGATACCGCTGGCCGCGAGTTAGTCGAGTCGGTCGCTGCCGCGTTCCTGCGCAAAATGTCGAGCAACTGCGCGCGGACGGTGCATACCGTCGCCTACAACGTGGCGCGTCTTCGGTGCAACAACAGCCACGGCCTTCTTCTGTCCGTGCTCCTGTCCAATGGCGTGCTGGAGGCTAGCTTTGCGCTGGAGCGCTTTTGGAGTGAGAAGAAGCTGTGCCTGCAACTGAGCAGCGCACTTGTGGCGCTCACCAGCACAGTGCGCAACGATCCGCACGCGGCCGCCAACTGCAGCATGGGGCAGGCCGCGATTTCTGAGTGCATAGGCAAGCTGGTGTATCGCTACGAGGAAACTGACCCGGACTGGGTCTTGGACACCACTGTGGTCTCTATATGCGCCTCGCTGCTGTGGAACGCGGCGCAGGCCAATTTCGCCACGCCCGAGCTGATGCACCTGCTCCGGCGAGTCTCCAATAGCTACTTTCGGAGCCCCAAGCCCGTCTGGGGCCAGGTGAACGGCGCTATGTGCCACGCGGTGGTGCTCAAGCTCGACGAGCTCCACGCGATGGATGAGCACGAGTCTATTTCTCCGTCAAGTGCGACGACACCAAACCAGGAAAGCGTGGAGCAACCTGCAGCGGCGCCGGCGCACACAGCGCAGGGCGAGACTGTCGGGTTCAACCAAGCAAAAGAAGGCGACCGCACCGGCGCCGAGCCCCAACCGCGCCCGGAGGACGAGCCCAAGCAGAAATCCAACCCAGCAGGCGCGGAGAGCCTGCGCCTCGCGCGAGACTTTGCTCTCGTGATGACGCGGCTCCTCAACCAGTGCGGCGGGCTCGTGCAGGCGGCGACCAAGGCGAAAGAAAAGAAGGACATGGACAAGGGCGGTGCAGGCGCGGGGCCCGATGCTACTAAAGGCAGCAAAGCGCGCCATGCCCTCGCAAAGAATGCCGCGGAGGCCGAGCGCCTCCGCGCGGAGCTGCAGGCCCAAATCCCTACGACGCAAGGCTCGGACCCGCTGCTGAAAAAGACGGAGAAGCTCATCCGATCCTTCATCTCGGAAGGCTTCAAAGAGGAGGAGCAAATGCACAACGTGGTCCGGGCCTACCTCATGGACGAAGCGGACGACGACGACGACGACGACGACGGTTCGTGCGACGACGACGACGACGACCACGACCACGACGACCATGGCCATGAAAACGACGACCACGGCGATGACCACGACGACAGGGTCCAGCGCGAGGGCGACGTCCTTCGCGGGGGCAAGCGCAGAAAGAGGGCTTCGCACATGGTGCCTTCCGCACTGGACGACCATCTCAAGGGCATGGAGCTACGCTCTTCGTCCACGTCCCTGGTGCTTTCGCGCAGCAACACGCTCCTCGGCCTGCTCCAGCAGTTTCTGGCCAAGGTGTCACTCTTTTCGTGGCGCGATGAGATCATGACCGTGCTCAACGAGCGGGCGCTCAAGGTGTTATTCTTCCTGGCCGAGCACGCGCAAGGGAACCCGGGAACGCGCCTGAGCTGCACCAAGGTTCTAATGCTTCTTATCCCGTGCAGCAAGACGTGCAGCACATCAAGCAACAGGCCGAGCGGCTGTGCAGGCTACTCGCGTCGCTCTTCTCCGGCCCTTTACAGGCTCAGATCGGCGCAGCAGGCGTGCTCTTGCGCGTGCTCATGTTTTTGCGCGAGCGCCTGCCGGCCGCTGAGTACGTCAAGCTCTTCGGCAACCTCGTGCAGACAGACCTGCACGCGGCCCTGATCAACCTCTTGCGGCACAAGCAAGCCACAGGTCGCGCCCGGCTGTTTTGCCTCGCCTGCCTCTACCTGCTGTCAGCGTCCAAGGCGCAGCAGGCGAGCATCGGCAGGGAGCGTGGCGCCATTGAACGGCTGCTCGACATCAGCTACATGCAGCCCGACAACATCGAAGCGACGGTCATCCAAGGCTTGGCTGTGCGCGTGCTGGTCAACCTCAAGCTCAACAAGGCAAACGTGACACCCTTCTACATGTGCGAGCTCCGACGGCGTGGGCTGCGCACCAAGTTGCGCGACTGGCACGACGCGCTTCTCCGGGAATCCGAGGCACAGGCCGGCGCAGACGCCATGGCATTTGAGGACTTTGTTATCTGCAGCCAAGGGTTCGTCGTGGGCTCAAGCGATGAGGACGACGAGGGCGCCGAGCCTGGGCCGGCCTCCGAACCCGAGCCCACGCCGCGCCCTGCATGCTTTCGGCTGCCGTTGGTGCTGATGGGCGGTATTCGGGTGCTTATGGCGAGCAGCGAGGAACCCACGCCGCTCAGCATCCAGCTGGTAACACAGAACGAGGACGCCCGCGAAGTGGACTTTCTTCCCATTCCGCGCACCACCTCGCTGGTGGATCGCTTATCCAGCAAGGCCGCGTGGTTGCGAGGCGAGATGGTGGTCGTGCCGGCGCCAGTGCCGTCTACATTCCGCCCAGACGCGCCTCGCAAGCACCGCACCAGTTCTTGGACCCCGACTCGGGGCGGGTGCTGGAATCCCGCTGGAGATGGTGTTCTCGTGCTCAAAGAAGCACAGCAACAGCACGCTACAGACCATGACGTTCCTCAAACGTGTCGTCGCAGTCGCTCATGCTCGAAGAGGACGAGGAGTGGGAACTGGAAGACTCACTGTTCAACGCGCGCGCGCACCCCGCGCTGGACGTGGGCCGGTACTGGAACACTGATGAGTCGTTCGAGCAGGCGCTCAACTGGGACATGAGCATGATCCAGCGCAAGCCCAGCTACGTGCGCAAGATAAGTTCGTGGTTCACCAAAGCGGACGTGCAGACATCGCTGCAGTACGTGCGCGACAACTACCCCAGCATCATCATGGTCTTCCAGTTCTATACGTGCACCGAGCGGCTCGACAGCGCGCCTTCGCTCATTGCGGGCACATACAACATGTTTAGCATGAGCCGCGCTCAATACTGGCACTTTGTGGAAGACAACGACTTTGCCGAGCTCGCGCCGCACCTCCGATATGAGGACTTTGACGCCGTCTTCGACGCAGTCACCATGACACACGCGCCCGTGTCCAAGGAGGAGGCCATCGTCAACAAGGCAAGCCATCATCAAGCATGCCAAGCGCGGCGCGCCTTTTCTGCGCTACCACTTTATCGAGAGCATCTTCCTGCTCGCGGACATTATGTTCGTGCGAGCCCTCCGACTCGAAGCTCAAGATGCGCTACCTGTGCCGCGCCGTCCTGTTTTTGCTCGAGCTGCTTTCACGACATGGGCACCGAGGCGGCCTTCAACTCGGACCTGTTTCGCCACCACAACCTGTACCGCCCGACCATCCACAAGGTGTTCCGCCGCAACGTGAGGGCGCTCCGGGAACAGCTCTTCAACCAATACGCTTGCTCGACGCCAAATGTCGTCGGCGTGGGGCGCCGTCGAGCGGCTGCGCTTCGCCCTGCCCGACTGGAATTCGCTGCTCGACCAGGTCGGGGTTTTGCGCTTCCCAGGGTTCAGCAACGTGGACGCCAACATCATCTTTCAGCTCTCGATGCTCAACGTGGTCGACCTGGTCCAAGACTGGCGCAAGTCGTGCTCGCTGACTTTCGTCTCCTTCTTGGAGGCCATTGCGCGGCTTGCCCAGTACTTGCCGCTGCCCACCGTGGAGGGGCTGCGCGCCTACGGGGCACATTCCATCACCGCTTTTTACGACCTCCACCACGCCGCCAACCTGTGGCGCTTCTATTCTCCGGGCCAGGGCTTTAGCTTGCACGGGTGGGTGCACGGCCGACTCAAAGAGTTGCAGCAGCACCATCACCACCACGCCCACCATGACCGCGACGGCCCCCACCGGCGTCGGAAGAGCAGCGGCTCTGGGCCTGCTAGCAGCGACCAGCCGCGGAGTTTGGCAGCTGGCGAGGAGCCGCAAAGGCCCCAGATGGAGTCTCACATTCAAGTGGACGCGCCAGCACCAGGCGCGTCGCTGGCCGAGCGGCTAATCGAGGGCGAGCCCCAAGCACGAAAAGTGGTCTTCAGTGACGACGGCAACAAAGCTGTCGATGGCGGCGGCCGCGGTGACGACGAAAACGACTTGGACGAGCTTGAGGATGTGTTCACGACGGTCATGCTTCACCCAGACCAGCTCCAGGCAACCGTGGACCTCCTCCTGACCGTTCACACGCTGCGCACGAATGAGGAGCTCCGCGACGCGTGCTGGGCCAAACGCCTTCGCGACCCAGAGCAGTCTTCACTCATGGACGAGCAGATCGCGTACGACCTGCATCTAAACCTCAAGCTGTCGCGCAAGCGGGTGCGTGTCTCGGACGGCCTCGCTTCGCGCGAGATCAACGACCCGGTCTTCCGCGCCGTGCCCGGCGGAAGCTCGGTGGACATCGCAAACGCGGCCTTTCGCGACCTGCCGGACTCTGTCCAGCTTGACTTTCTAGTCACCGCGCACGTGGTCTGCGAGTCGATCCGCCGCGAGCTCTCGAACGGAGCATGGCTTGAGCAGCACCATATCGTCAGCATGGTGGAGCAGCCCGAGAATCTTATGCTTCTTGCAGCGCCGTCAACAAAGTCCGGCGCAGCGGTGAAGGCGGGCGCTGGCGCCCTCGAGGGGCGCATCGTTGCTGACAACGTGCGCATTCCGCTGCGCGAGCCGTCCGGCCTGGACCGCGTTCTGATCAACGAGGCGGACGCCATCGCATTGAGGCGCATCAACTCGGCGCGATTCCAAGACCTCGCGGGCAGGGATCTGTACAAGACATGGAAGCTGCGGCATCCGGCGTCCCCGGAAGCCCGCGACCGCGTCTTCTTCGAGGAACTATCGGCGGAGCTGAGGCAGACTTTTCTGGACAGCGTCCAAGTGGGCGTTGTGCGATACACGCACCACGTGCAGATGTACTGGCTGGAGCGGTCGCGAGACGACCCCACGACAGAGTGATAATGAGGAACAGGAAGAGGTAGATTGTCAACATCTTGTTGTTCGACAGACGCCATCATGCGCTGAACAGCGCATGCTTGCCGCAGTCTCGCAGCTCGGCGAGCTCCTCCTCGGACACCAAGCACGCGTCTAGGTCGGCGGTGATCCGCGCTTCGTCCAGCTCTAGTCCGATAAAGACAATTTCCTGGCGTCGGTCACCAAAGGGCACTTGCATGTCGACGGCGATGTCCTCAGGCATCGTGTCACTTGGCCACTCGTGGCGCGGAACCTCAACCCACCACGCGCCAAGTGGCACAAGCGACGTGAAGGGCCCCGCCTGGGAAAGGTACATGGTCATTCCCATGCGGTTGGCGAGCCAGCAATAGCCCTTGGCGCGCAATACGTGGTCTTCGAGGTACGCCAGGCGCGACTTTGGGTCCACAAAGCGCGCGCCAAAGCGCGAGGCGTCAAAGGGCCGCCGCCGCCGGTACACAAAGGACCCCACGCGAGTGCTTGGTCGCGCACGCTTGCGTGTGGGCTCTTCCGACTCGAGCGCGCTCGAGCCGGCGCTCGAGCCGGTGCCCTGGGCGCCGAGGAGCAGCCGGTGCTCCTGCTCCACGCTGAGCGCGGCCATGTTGCTGCTGTTCGGGCCCGCCACCTGACTTGCCAGCAAAGCGGGCGCCCCGCCGGGCGCGAAGACCTCGGCGGCGGGAACCCGACCAAACTCGCTGACGCGCACTGCGGCAGCGGGGCACATGGCCGCGACTAGGCGCTCCACCTCGGCGCTGCCCTCCTTCTTCAGCAGGTCCACCTTGTTGATGACCACCAAGTCGGCACTTTCCAGCTGCTCGGCCATGAGGTCTGCCACGAAGCGCGCCGTTTCGCTTGGCGCCGGCTGCCCGGCAGGCGCGGTCGCGGCAGGCGCGGTCGCGGCAGGCGCGGTCGCGGCGGTCGGCTCGGCGGCGCGGCGGTCTGTTCGCAGGTGCTTTAGGAACTGTGAGGCGTCTACGACTGTCACGAGGCGCGCCAGGGTCACTTCCTGCGCCATGCCCTCCTCCTCGAGCGCGACCTGGAGGCCGGCCCACAGGCGCTTGGGCTCTGCCACGCCGCTGCACTCGACGACGACGACGTCAAAGCCGCCTTCCCGCCGCGTGAGCTGCTGCACGGCCTTAAACAGGTCGTCGCTTGCCGAGCAGCACGCGCAGCCGTTCTCCATGTGAACCGTGGTGACGTTGTCCTTGTCGCGCGTCACGCGGCGCACGAGGTCGGCATCCACGTTCACGGCGGCCACATCGTTGACAACGACGCCGACGCGCCGTTCTGCGCCAGCTTGCTCGAGCACGTGGCGCAGGAGCGTGGTCTTCCCCGCGCCAAGGAACCCGCTTAGCACGACGAGAGGCACGGCCTGCGCTGCGGCGTCCTCTGCCGCGGCGGCTGCCAACTCGTCCATCAGGTGATGCCTCGCAGTTGTTGGCAGGTGATTGCGATGACGGCCACCCAGGTGATGCTACAGACGTGTAAGGTGGTCCGAATGACCTGATTCACGTCATCGCCAATGACCTTGCGTGCGTGAGGGGGGGGTGTGGGTCGCCCTGCAGTGCAGATCCAAGACGAGCGCAGAGGGCGACGAGCAAGCGGCAGCGCGACAGGCGGCGACGCGCGAGCAAGGAGCAGGGCCGAGCCGGCGGACGGTTGGCGGCGCGTACGCAGACCGCGGTCATTGGCGGCGCTCGCGGCTTTCAATCCTCATCTTGTGTCTGCGAGCTGCCTGGCGTGTTGGCAGCCGGAAGAAGGAAGCAAGACGCAAGCCATGGACTCTGTGGGCAGCGGCGATGGCGCGCCAGAACCTGCGGCGACCGGACAGGCACTGGGCGGCGGCCTGCTGCAGAACTCGGAGAGCGAGCTGGACCGCGCGAGCTGCATGGGCTCGGCAAGCAGCGTGATTAGCTCTGGCAGCGCGCCAGTGCGATCCGACTTTGTCGCGCAGATAAAGCTGCCGCTACCCATCATCTACCACACGGACTTTCGTGGCCACCGCACGCGTCTGCACGGGACGCTGGAGCTGCACCAGGAGTCCCGGACCGCGTGCACCACATCTTTAGTCGCCTCCTGGAGGAGAACGCGCGCTACAACCACGTCAAGCTATTCATGTACACCACCGAGGTGCCCCTAGCGACGGACGAGAGCTTGCTGGCCGTGCACGACAGCGAGTACGTGACGTTCCTGCAGGGCCTGTGCACGCGGTACGACGCCGGGAGCAACTCGGACACCCCCTCGGACCACGAGGTGCTGCGGTTCTCCCCGCTCGTCGTGTCGCGATTGTTCTCGGAAGACGAGAAGCGCGCCTACTTTTCAGCCGGCAAGCACTTGTCCAGCGCCACGCGCTTCAGCCCCGGCTCGTACAAGGCCGCCCTGCGCGCCTCGGGCGCCATCATCCGTGCCGTCAACATCGTCATGGGCGAGGAGCACCCGCACCGGCGCTGCTTTTGCCTTCTGAGACCACCGGGTCACCATGCTGGGCCGCGCGGCTATGACCCGGTCGCCGGAGGCTGCGGGTTTTGCCTGGTCAACAACGTCATGGTGGGCGTCGCCGAGGCGTACCGACTGCAGCCCAATTGCCGGGTCGCCATCGTAGACCTGGACGTACACCACGGCAATGGCACGCAGGCCATCATCGAGAAACGGTTTGCGGACGCACCCATCCTGTTCTGCTCGATCCACTTGCACGAGACAGTGCCGGGCGATCCCGACCAGGACTTTTTTCCGGGCACCGGCGCCGCGCAGAACACCGAGCGCATTCTGAACGTGCCGATCGAGCCGCTGTGGAAGGGCGAGGCGGGGCCCAGCAAGCAGGCGATCCGCACCGCCACCGAGCCCGGCGCGAAGCGCAAGGCCGCGGCGGGCGACGCCGCGTCGGCCAGCAAGCGCCTGCTAGCGGCCTCCGGGGTTGTGCCCGCGCCCGAGCCCTTCCCGCACCCGGGAGACCCGACGCCCGAGGCGACGCGGGGCCGCGTGGCGTGGCGCCACGCGCTAGAGTACAAGGTGTTGCCCAAGCTGCAGGGCTTTCGACCAGACATCCTCTTCATCTCGGCCGGCTTTGATGGACTGGAGGAGGACGAGGGCTGCCTCATGGACAACGTCAGCGGCCTCGACCTCACGGAGAGCGACTACGCCTGGGCCACCGAGCAGCTGGTCGAGCGAGGCGGCGCGTCGCGCGTCGTCTCGGCGCTCGAGGGGGGCTACGGCAAGTGGTCGGCCCAGATGGACATGTACGACACCTCGCCGCTTGTGTCGGCCTGTTTGGCGCATATCAATGCGCTCGTGGAGAAGACCCCGCCCCTGTGACAGCCAGCCAGCCAGCGAGACAGACAGACAGCCCAGCCCCCCAGCCCCCAAGCCCAGCCCAGACAGACAGACATACAGACAGAGAACATGGTTCGTCCGTGGAAAGCCGAACGATTTTGACCTCTACTCAACCGAACTCGGGCAGCAGTACCGCAGCCGGCCGCAGCGCCGTGCCCACCGCAGCCACCACCACGTCAAGGTCGCGAGCCTCGTCAAGGTCGAGAGCCTCTGGAACTGGAGCTCGGTCTACGTAGCCAGCCCCATGTCGAGGTGGCGCATCTGGTCTACCAAGGAGCCTGGAAGATAGCCCTTGGGAGGCGACGAGGCTGTTGAGCGACGAGCAGGCGGTGGGAGCTCGAGATGCGGCTGCACGTGGAGGTCTTGGAAGGCCAGGACCTGTTGCGAGCGCCGTATGAGCGCTGCCGGGCCGGCAGCATGCCGCGCGGCAAGCGGCGCAGCTTTCTGCCGCGGCGGCGGCGGCTGAGCGGCAGCGATGCGCCAAACGCTGACGAGGCGGGGCGGCGCAAGAGCGCCATCGACACGGTGCGCCGGCTTGCCGACAAGATCAAGAGCCCGCTAGGCACCACGCGTGGCGGCGAGCGGCGCAAGTCGGAGAAGGGCGAGGCCTCGCGCAACCTGCAGGGTGGCAAGCCCTTTGTGTCCCTGCGGCTCAAAGACACGGAGCAAACCACGGCGCTCGGCAGCGACGCGACCCGCGCGACCTGGAACGAGACCTTCGTTTTCGACGTGACCGGCCTGTGGGGCGCCTTCAACGACGCCGGTTTCGGCGTGGACGAGCAAGAGCTGGAGCTCGAAATTGACGTCAAGGACTCGGTCAAGTGCTTGAGCTACGGCCACGTGTCCATCCCGCTCGGCCGCCTGTCCAGCGCCACGCGCATCAAGCAATGGTATCAGCTGACGCGGCCCGACTGGTGCGAAGCGGACGGGCAGGAGGAGAGCTCCATGAGCTCTCTCGACGTTTCCGGAGTGGAGGACGAGGACGAGGAGGTGTGGGCGAGCGACCGCGAGAGCGGCAGCGTGAGCTCGCTGCGCGAACCCGCGGCCGCTGCCACGGAAGACTCGTGCGGCGTGCTGCTTCTGAGCCTGCACTTTGAGGACGACGGCGCGGAGGCCGCGCTCGCGGACGGGCCCGGCGAGGACGGACCGCGGCTCAAGGCGCGTCGCGATAGGCGGGCCGCCAAGAAAGACGCCGTGCGGTCCGTGCCGTGCCGCCTTGCCGACTATGTCGTGCTCGGCAAGCTGGGGGACGGCGAGTGGGAAGGATCCATGCTGGAGCGCTTCCCGAGCGAGGCCGATCAGCACGAGGACTTGCCGCTGCCCGACCGCATCCTCAGCTTCATGTTCCCCTTTGAGCAGGGCATCTCCTCGGAGCGTGCGGTGAGCGATGGCCTCGAGGTCTTGGACGGGGTCACGATCGAGTACTTTGCCTTCGCGCTGTGCCCCGTGGGCGTTTCCCTGTACGGCTTTTGCCTGCTCTTCCGCGACATCACGAAAGAGAACACGTCCACGCAGGGCCTGTGCATCGTCAGCCGCCTTAATGCGGGAGACATGTTTCGCGAGCTGTTAATCGAGCTCACGCAGCTGGCGCTCGTGCCGGAACCGCGCATCTCGCTCGCGCAAGCCGCGCGGCGGCTAGTTTACGGTGTGCCAATGCCGCTGCCGGGCGCTTTGCGGGTGCGCTTTGATGTTGTGCCGGGCGCGAACCAGTACGAGCTCTCACTGCCGCGGCTTGGTGACCTTCCCCCGCTCACCTTCGAGAACGGCATCGCGCTGCTGCTCAACAAGCTGGGCACTGGCCTGCTGGTCGAGCTCTGGGGCGCCTTATTGCTCAACTACAGCGTCGTGATGCACGCGCAGTCGTCCTACCTTTTGTCCATTGCCGGCGAGACCCTCAAGGCGCTGCTCTACCCGCTCTGGTGGGTGGACGTGTACGTGCCGGTCAACCCCAGCCTGCTGCTGGAAAACGTCCAGACGCCGGTGCCCTTTATCCTGGGCTTTCACTCGAAACTCGTGCGCGAGATCCCCGAGTTTGACCTCAGCAGCGTCCTCCTGCTCGACCTCGATCGCGGCGTGGTGCGCAAGGGTGTGGACATCCACATCGAGCCTCTCCCGGCTGCCGAGCACCGGCGCCTGGTCCGCATGATCAACCACGCGGTCGGCCTCCGCCCGTGCGCCCTGGACGACCCGCTCGCCGGCCCGCTGGCAAGCTGGAACGGCGAGGCGCGCCGCGCGCTGGCCAACTGCTTGACGGCCGAGCAGACCCGCCAGGTCCGGCTCTGCTTTGTCGAGTGCCTCTGCCAGATGCTGCAGGGCTACCGCAGCTGCCTGTTCTTTTTGAACGAGAGCATGCCCGTGTTCAACGCGCCAAAGTTCCTCGAGCGCTGCGGGCCGGACACGGCCTTTTACACGCGCTTCTTGCAGACCAATACGTTTGCCACCTTCGAGGAGATGCAGCTTGCGCGAGCGCTCAGCCTCTTCAATGCCTACTTTTTCCGCGTGCGCATCCGCGACCGCAACCGCGACCAGTACCTGGCGCTCGGGAGCCAGAAGCGCCACGCCCATGAGCGCCGCCGCGCGGCAGAGCACGACCCAGACGAGGACGACTTTGACAGCGAGGTGCGCAACCGGAGCCGGACGCAGAACCAGGTGCTGCTTCAGCGCCGCGACGCGCGCAACGTAAACGTGTGGGCCGCGCGCGATCGCCGTTCTTTCCTCGCGCACTCGGAGGGACTTGACCCGCTCGCTGTGGACCTCAACGACGAGGAAGAGGAGGAAGGCGACGAGGAACCGCTGACGGAGCCGGACGACTCGCTGGACGAGCAAAAGTGCCTCGAGTGCTTGGCTTCGCCCGACGGCGCGGCCGCGTCCCGCGTCGCAGATGGTTGCGAAGGCGGTCCCTGGGAGCTAGGCAAGGTTGGCGCCGAGTGCGGGGCCGACCCGGGTCGGTTGCGCTCGGCCCTGCGGGACCTGCGGCGGATGATCGGCACGCACAACTACTCGATGGACGCCCAGCGCGCCGCCTCCGAGACTGAGAGCAGCGAGGAGGAGAGCGAGGAGGAGGGCGCCGAGGGCGCCGGCGGAGCGAGCGCGCAGCAGGGTGCCAAGCGACGCTACTCGCGCCGCGCGCGACGCGCCAGCTCGATCGCGCGCAGCATTGCCACCTACGACGCGGACAACTCGCGGCGCGGTGCGCGCGACCGCGTCGTGGAGAAGGACCTGCAGCAGTGCATCAAGCGCATCTTTCTCAACCAGGGCGTGGAGCACTCGGGCCTGAGCACGTGCGGGGAGCACTTTTTGGCCTCCAAGCATGCGCGGGACCTCTTTGTCCTCATCCTGTTCCAGCCTCACCACCGCCACAGCGGCTCTCGCACAGCACCAAGGGCCGCGGCCTCCGCCAGGAAGCCTTTGAGGCGCTCGTGTACCTGTGCCGCGCGTTGCTAGACGCGTGCGCGCGCAAAGAGGACTACCGCAACGCGCGGCAGATGCTCGAGCTAAGCCAGTCGTACTACCTGGACCGATCCGCGCCGGAGCCGAGCGGCGGCATGGCCGGCGCAACGCCGGGAACCCTGGTCTGCTGGGCCCAGACTTTATGCGGACCGCCAGCACGCGCGCGCCGCATGCGCGCATCTCGCCTGAGGCGCGCCGCCGCTACTCGCTTGAGGCCCGCCGTCGCTCCTTCGCTGAGGCCAAGCAGGCCATCCCTGTGGCGCGGGAGGACTACCTGGAGGCGCACTTGCGCGAGCTCGCGATCTGGCAGACGCTTCTCTTCTGGGAGGACGCCTTTGCCGAGTTGCTCGGCAACGAGGCGGGCGGATCACGTGCGCGGGCTGCCACCGCTGCGGTGGAGTCGCCAACCCCACTGGAAGGAGAGGAGGGGGAGCCCTTGGGGGACGAGGACGAGGACGGCCACATCAAGCGCATCGGCACTTCCGATTCTCGCCTCGGCGAGCGACGACGACGCACCGACCCGTCGCACCCGCGAGTCAGCCTGCTCGCGTCCTCGAACACCGGGGCAAGCGCCCGCTCGATCAGCAGCAGCACCAGCAGCACCAGCAGCGGGCAGGCCGCCGGCGGTGCCGGTAGCGCCGCGCCCAGGTCCGGGCTCTCGGACGCGGCCTCGGCCGAACTGGCGCGGCGCCAGGAGGTGCTCTTCGAGCTCGCGACCAGCACGGCCTACCGCATGATCCACATTGGCGCATCCGAAGACAAGGCCAAGGCGCTCGTGAGTCGCATCGTCACGCAGCACGGCCTAGACGAGGAGCACGAGGAGACGCTGTGCACGCTCATCTCCAACCTGTCCAAGGCCGTCGAGCTCACCACGCAGCCGTGGTGATCCATCACCAAAGATCCACGGCGACGAGGAGGTAGGGAGGGCCACGAGCGTGCGCGATGGAGCGAGCGGCGCAGAGCGCGATGGGCATGGCGGCGGCGGCGGCGGCCGCGAGGAGCTTGGCGCGGCGCGGCGCGAGCCGCACTGCGCTGGCGCGCGGGCCGCTGGCGCGCGGGCGGCCGCTGGCGCACGTGGCGCACCGCCTCGCGAATGCTCGGCTGATGAGCAGCGACGCAAGCAACAAGGAGCAGCGGCGCCAGGAGCGGCGCCAGGAGCTCCGGGAGCAGCTCGCAGGGCACTTGGAGACCAGCCTGCTCATGCGGCTGCGGTCCGTAGAGGACGCGGAGGACATGAAGCTGTTCCCGACGAGCCAAGAACTGATCGACCCGCGCAAGGCCAAGAAGATGCCCCTGCTGAACGTGCAGTCCTTAGCGGGGGGCATGCTGACCGTGCCTAAGGCCGGCATGTCGACGCTGCTGCTTGTGGGCTTTAACAAGACGGGCATGGAGCAAATGTCGTCGTGGCGCGAGGTCGTGGAGCGCCACGAGCCGCTTGCCGTGCTCGGCGGCGGGCGGGCGCGCTTGCAAGTGGTCGAGCTGGCTGTCTCGGAGCGCGCGGCATACCAATGGCTCGCGCCGATGCTGCGCTTCATGCTGCAGCGGTCGGTGCCGGAGGAAAAGCGCGCCAGTGTGGCGGCGATTTACGAGCCGATGCCGGCGTACAAGAAGGCGCTGGGTATCGCGAACGACATCGTCGGCCACGCATTTTTGGTCGACCCGGCTGGCCTCGTGCGATGGCGCGCGTGCGGCTCGGCAGATTTTGAGGAGAGCATCGCGCTGCTGGACTGCGTGTCGGCGCTGTTGGAGGAAGGGGCCGAGGCCGAGTAAGAGAGGTTACGGTTCTATCCTCCGGTATGCTCCCAATCGACGCGTCGTTGTCATTGTTTGAGTCCCCGCCCACCAAAGAAGCGCTCCAGGGTGGCGCGGAACACCTCGACGGACTCCACCTTGCGGGTGAAGACAAAGGGGCTCGACGCCGAGGTCTGCTCGTGGTGCGCGTCGAAAAAGCTATCCGAGACGGTCTCCGGCCCCAGCCCAGTTCGGCGCTGCGGTACTTCCAGTCGATGTAGATGAGCGTGCCACTCGTGTAGCGCTCCTTGGGCACGACAACGTTGAAGAAAGTCGGCGTGAACATCTCGTCTGGCACGAGCGTGAAGCGGAAGAATTCCAAGAACTCAAAGAGGTCCTCGTGGTACCTGCCGTCCTCGCGAAACATGTCGTGCAGGATGTCGCCGGACAGCACGCGCCATTGCGTGCCCTTGCTGTACCCCTCGCGTATCCTGTTGGGCTTGTCAAAGTCTAGCTTTGGCTGGGAGAACCAGTGGATCATGCCCTTGCACTCCCAGATGAAGACGCCAAGGCGGTCGCGCACGTTTTCCTTGCTGCCCTGCTCCATGACCTGCACTAGCGACTGGCCCTTCTTGAGCCGCGCGTGAATCTCGGCCTTGCCCTTGATGGGCACAGCCGTTGGTGTCAGGAGCGCTACGTGCGAGAGCGTTGGCCACCGCGACACCGCGTAGGCGTAGCCGATGAGCTCCTTGTACACCAGCGTCGTGCCGGCCCAGGCGCCCATGAGCGCATACTCGCGCGGAAGCACCACGGTGTTTGGGAAGCGGTTGGGGAGCCCTTCGCCAGAGAGCTGCTCGGCGCAGGTGGTATCGCGCCACAAGCGCTCATCCGGGATGAGCAGGACGATCTCGCCTTGCATGGGCGAGAGCGGGTTGCCCTGCATCTCCCTCAGTAGGTCGAGATCCAGGCAGCGGTGCACGAGCATCAGCCACACGACGGGGCCGTCCATCTCGTCCACGGGCACGCTCCGGATCGCGTAGCTGAGTGTGCGGATTATGCTTCGCACGCGGCGGTACTCGGCGTTGGAAACAGTCTTGTTCCAGTCCAACACGTCGTGGTCGCGAGGTTGCCGCTCTCGACCAGCTGCGCGGCGCACTCGGGCGACAGCTTGCGCTTGGCGGCCCGCAGCTTGAGAAGCTCCTTGCCCACGCTAGCAACATCCGCTGGGCTTTTGAGCACCGAGTTTCCGAACAACAGCCGCTGGTCGGCCAGAGTGTCTTCCAAGCTCCTCTTCGCTTTTGTCCCGACAGGCACGAGCGCGTGAAAGTTGTAGTCGGTGCGCACGCGCAGCGAGCGGATCAGCAGGGTGCCCATCCAGAACTGCTCGTCCAGTATTGCGGCGTGGCTGTTCCACCGCACAAAATCGCGGGTCTCCTTCATCCGCTCGACGTACACCCTGTACATGCTGGCGCGCGACAGCGACTTTGTGGCCAGCAGCGCGCGGGAGGGCCGCGTCACCTCGACCATGCCGCCGTTGCCTTTCGGCGCGAGGGCCAGGCCGAGGCATTGGAACACGTTCCTAGGGACTACCGTGTCGCTCGAGCCGATTGGGCCGGCGTTTGCTGCCTTAAGGGCAGGCTGGGCCGCAAAGCGACTCACTTGTGCCTTGTACCTGTGAGCGCGCTCCGTGACCACCCCATCGCTCAGCTTGTTGTAGGTCCGTCGCACCACCTGGCTGGCCTCGCTGCCGAGGTGCAGTGGCACGCGGTCCAGCTCCACCGTGATGCAAAAGGCAAACTCGAGGGCCTTGTGCAGCGCGTATAGGTGGCCGACCATCTCCATGTAGGTCTCGCCCAGGAACTGCGCCGGAAAGGACAGCTCGCGGGGCACGAGGTGGACGTTGGACGACTTTAGCGGCTGGTCTAGGCCTGCCACCTGCAGGGGCACCACGTCGGTCTCCCAAAGCGCCTGGTCCGCCACCAGTACCACCCCGTGACCCCCCGCGCTCAGGTGCTCCAGCTCACGCGTATTCCAATGCGCGTTATACATGGCGAGGTCGTGCTCGTTGCGCAACCGCACCAGGTACAGCACGGGCAAGAACTCGACCGCGTCGTCGTTTCTTGGTCAGCTGCGGCCCTAGCGTCGCCGGCATGCTCCCGTTGAGCAGCTTGAGCACCGTCTGCATCCCCGCGTCCTCAAGCACTTTGGAGTTCTTCCAGGGCACGCCCGGCACGTCGTGGAGGTTGCCCGACAAGTAGAGCCGCTCAGTGCAATCCCGGAATGCCTCGGTCTTGATCACCGCTGGGTCGCCGGCGAGCACGTCGAACGAGCGCTCCACCTGCGAGACGCGCATCGCGTGCACAAGCCCCCTAAACTCGGTCACTGACTCCACGGGCGTGGTGAACAGGGTGCGCCATTTCAAAGGCCCGCTCTTCGCCATTGAGTCCTTGGCCGCCAGCTGAAGGGACAAGGTGCCGGGCGTGGCGGCAAGCCGCGCCTCCAGCGAATCCTTCGCGCCCTTGGGCATCTCAACCGACATGGCGAGCATGAAGCGCGACCGCGGCAGCACGAAGGCGCCCAGGCGCTGCGAGTCCACCACCGCGTTCCCGCGAAACCACGAGCCCAGCGAGAGAGCCTTCCAGCTGACCGTCATCACCGAACCCAACGGGATCTTGATCACCTTGCACGCCCTTGGACATTTCAAATACGTGCCCCACAAACTTTGTGAACGCGAGCTCGAACTCTGGCTCCCCGCGCTGCCCCTGCAACGTGCGCAGCGAGACGCGCTCGCTGCAGCTCTTGGCGTGCGTGTAGATCTGCGCGATGGCCTCGAACGACTGCAGGTTCTCGTCGATGATGATCCAGATGTGCGGCGCGCCTGAGTCTACGCAGTCCACAAGTCCGCTCTCTGGTCGCAGCATTGCCCCTGCCAGCTCGATCTCGTGGTGCGTGCGCAACACGCCCAGCACCACGTCGAAACGCGAGGCATTGCGCCCGTGGTCCGTGTCCAGATCATCGATGCCCATGAGCGCGTGCACGTCTGGGGCGAGCATCTTCATCTGCTTGGGCAGCGAGAACGACACGCCGCTCAACTCGTGCCTCCGGTCGGTAATCATCGAGCTGCTCAGCAGCAAGACCACCAACGCGCACCCGATGAGGGCGAACAGCGCCACGAGCATGGCCATATGGAGGCTCCTGCGCAGGCGCTTGCCCGCGGGCGACCTGCCGTTGAGCATCGCAGCGCAGCCCAGCGCAACGCGCAGCAAGCACGCCTTCGTCGTGGGACCACCCCGAATCTGGTTCTTGTTCTAGCGAACATCACTCTCACGCGCCGAACGCCCATACAAGACCCCGCGTGAGATAAATGCGACCTGGACGCGAACCCCGGGAGGCGAGGGTCGCCACTCCGTCAGCCAGCTCTGACGAGAGACGGACGAGGAGGCATTGCGCGGGCCAGCGTCTGCCATACCTGCGCGCGGTACGGTACCGGTACGGTACCTACTGCCTGGACCAACCTTCGCCTCTCAAGCCAGAGACCAGCAGGGGCCACGAAAATCCGGGAAGGAAAGCAAAATAGCAAAAAGCGCGTGTTATCTCCGCCACTTTTCCCCACCTCAGGATCAGTCAGCACCAGAGCGTCCCATCAAGAGCTGCATCGCTGAACATCGATGACCCGACGATGACCGCGGCGGGCCATCACATGTCAGTCGGTCATGTGTGCCGGTAGCGTGCCTCGAAAGCAAGCTGGTTGCGGCTCGATCTGTGAGTGGTTCGTCCTTCAACCACACCAAGCCACACAACAACTTGATTCGATCAGGACCATTGGTCATCGGCCTCTGCGTGCTCCTGGCTTGCCTGGCCAGCGCTCCTGCGCACCCTAACCCGGCGGTCGACTTTCGGAACCCTTTGGCAGGGACAGAAGATTTTTTTTTTTTTTGGGACAGGCAGAAGAAGAAGGCAACGACGGGGAGTGGAGAGTGAGCGAGCGCGACGATGAAGCTCGTGCTGGCGGCGGCGGCGGCGGCGGCGGCGCGCTGGTGAGGCGCAGCTGCGCCCAGGAACCCGATGGCGGCGTCCTCGTAGACTGGGAGGAGCCCGGCGTGTGGGAGGCCGGGCGCAGGTTTGACGGGATCGGCGGCATCTCGGGCGGCGGCGCCACTAGTCGGCTGCTTGTGGACTATGAGAAGGAGGTGCGCGACGAGATCCTCGACTTTCTGTTCCTGCCCGGCTTTGGCGCCTCGCTGCAGATGCTCAAGGTGGAGATCGGCGGCGACGCCGCAGCACGGACGGGTCCGAGACGAGCCACATGCACGCCAAGGACGACCTGGACGTGACTCGCGGGTACGAGTGGTGGATGCTCAAAGAGGCCAAGAAGCGCAACCCTAAGATCAAGACGTACGGGCTGCCCTGGGCCTTCCCGGCGTGGGTGTCGCCGGGCAACAAACCCTTTGACACGCCGCGCACGACGGCCAACTACACGGTGCAGTGGATGATTGGCGCGCGCGACGTCCACGGCGTGTTGGTCGACTATGTGGGCGTGTGGAACGAGCGAGCGCCGTCGGCCGAGTACGTCAAGACGCTGCGCAAGATGCTCGACGCCAACGGGTTCCAGGACTCCCAGATCGTAAACAACGACGGCACCGTGGGCTACCTGTGCCCCCAGCTGCAAGCCGACCCCGAGTACCTCGCGGCCGTGGGCGTCATCGGGCCGCACTACCCGAGCGACTATGGCCAGGACGAGGTCTACCGCAAGTGCCACGCCCTGAACCGCCCCCTGTGGTCGGCGGAAGAGAGCTCGAGCTACGACGACCTCAATGGCGCCGCCTGCTGGGCGCGCGTCATCTCGTCGCACTACGTACTTTCCGGCATGACGGCCAACCTCATGTGGAACCTCGTTGGCTCATACATGCACGGCACCAAGTGGTACGCGTCGTCCATGCTGACGGCCGTGCAGCCCTGGTCCGGCTACTACGAGTTTGAGCAGATGCCCGTCGTGTGGGCCACAGCGCATTACACGCAGTTCACCGAGGTCGGCTGGACCATGCTGCCCGTCGGCTCGGGCTCGGGTGAGCTGCCGCAGGGCGGCTTCTTCGTCACCTTTGTCTCCCCAGACAAGGAGCGCTTCGCCACGGTCGTGGTAAAGATCTCGCGCGACCACGCGTCCTGCACGCGGCCCCACCTCCCCGGCTATCACACCGCTGATGAGGTGGCCACGTTTGACTTTAGCCCGCTCGCCCGCAAGTATGGTGCGGACCCCAGCGCACCGGCGCTCGCCGTGTGGTACTCCAACCTCGAAGACGGCGAGCCGGTGCTCTTTGAGCGCCGCGACGCCGCGCCACCCGTGCTCGGGGCCTCGCCCTCCAAGGTGGTGCTTAACGTCACCCTCGGCAGCGTGTTTACCATCACCAACCAGGTGAACGCGGGCCACAAAGCCGAGGCCAAGATGCGCCGGGCGCCCAATGCCTCCTTTCCGCTGCCGTACCAGGACGACTTTTCCGGCTATGACTGCATCGGCTGCTACGCGCGCTACCTCCGACATCGAGGGCGCGTTTGAGGTGCAACACGATGGCGAGCGCCCGGTGCTGCGCCAGATGGCGCCTGTACACCCGCTAGAGTGGGTCATGCGCAAAACGGGACCGTATACGGTCCTGGGCATGCTGGAGTGGGAGGATATCAAGATCGAGACGCGATTCCGGCTCCCGGCGGCTGGCGGAGACAAGAACCTCGGCGCCTGCGTGGCTACGCGGGCCAACCAGGATTGGAACCGGGCCATCACGTTGTGCGTCTCTTCCGAAAGCTGGCTGCTTGCGCACGGCGCGGGCCACTTTCCGGTCCCGGAAAAGGGCGTCATTCGGTCCGGGTCGGGCGGCGTGCCCGCGGGCGAGTGGCACACCTTGTCGCTCTCCACCGAGCTCGGCCGTGCCACGGCCATGCTCGATGGCAAGGTGCTTTGCGAGGACGTGGACGTGGGCAATGGCGACAACGGCTTTGCCCTCCTCGGCGCCACCGAGTATGGCCTCGTTGACTTTGCCTCGCTTAGCGTCGCTCCAGTGGGCCGTCGCTGGGCCGCGCCGCCGGTGCAGAGCGGTGGGAAGTCGGCGCGCCGGTGACCGAGTGCCCCTGCCTAGCCAATGGCCTCTCGAGCGACGCCCAGCGCTTCTCGTTCGAGCCCAACTGGCAGATCCGCCACCTCGCCTCGCGCCTGTGCGTGTCGGCGGCGGGGACGGGGCTCGCGCTGGCACCGTGCCGCCACCAAGACCCGGACCAAGAGTTTCGCAACGACTACACTACGATCCGCGCCGGGCCAAAGCCGCTAACCAACGCCAAAGGCGTGCTGTGCGGCGGCGGCGGCGCCACCTTCCTCCGCGCCCCAAGGACAAGACGCCGCACGGCGCCTGGTGTAGCTGGACCGTCTTCCCCAACACCATGCAGCTGCGCAACCAGCACAGTAAGCCGTCCAACGGCGGGCCCGCGCGCTGTCTCTGCGCGACACCCACCGCGACCGAGGCCTAGAACCGATTCAACTGGAAGCAAGCAAGATCAGGATCAGGATCAGGATCGATCGTCAATCGATCAAGAGTTAACCTGCATTAGCTAAAGTCCAGCGCCGACGACGGGTTGCGCTGCAACTCCACGTATCGCGCCTGCCGCCGCGACGGCGTCGCGGACGCCCTCGCCGAGCTTGGCGCCGGCGGGTCCCTGGCGCGCGCGTGCGCACTCGCATGATGCAGTCCTCGACGGTGCGTCGGAGCGAGCGCGCTGCAAGTGTCATGGCGGACTTCTCCTCCAAGGCCATATCGCACACGCGTCGCGTCTTCTCCAGGACGCGCTGCAGCGTCTCAAACGTGGCGCCGAGCCGGCTCTGAAGCCGCTGCACGCGCGCCTCGGACTGATCCAGCAGCGAGCGCCGCCGCTGACGCGAGTCGCCTGTGGCCTCGCCGTCCGAGTCGCTCTCGTCGCCACTACTCCCGGCGCTTCCAAAGCTGAGCGAGCGCCCCGCGGCGCCAATACTGCGCAGTGCCTCGGGCTGCGATTGCTGCTGCGCTTCCGCGGCAGACAGAGTGGCGTCAAGGTTCCACTCGAGCTCTTGGAGCGAGGTAGCGACCTGCGCCGAGCGCGGCAGCAGGATGCCGTGCAAGGACCGGTTCAAGCCGTCCACGGCGAGTGAGACCTCCTCCAGTCGCTTGGCCAGCGTCAGCGTTTCCGCCTTGGCGGCCTGGCGTAGGCGCTTGTGCTGGTCGGCCTCGGCCAGCTTTGCCTCGATCACGTCGTTCATCTCCTTCTTGGAGCTGCGGATGGCCTCCGACTCGCGCCGAATGGCCTGCAAGCTGTCGTTGAACTGGTCCTCCAGCCGCGTAATCTCCGCCTCGCGCTCGCCGAGCTGCAGACGCAGCGACTCGGCCTCTGCTGCGCGCTGCGCCTGGAGATTTTGCAATGCCGTCGTGTGCTCCGCGCTCGCGCGCTCCAAGGCTTGGTCCCTCTCACGTTCGGCGTCGCGCTTCGCCTCTGCCAGCTTCTCTTTGCTCTTCTGCGCCAGCGACTCGAGGTACGCTTTGGCCTTGCGCCCGGTTTTCGGCGTTCTCGTGCCGCAAGCTCGCCACATTGTGTTCCAGCGACTCGATCTTGGCCTCCAGCTCAAGCCGGGTCGCCACCGCCTCGGCCTGCCGCTCCTCGTGAAACCGCAGTTCCTGCGCGTGCTGCTTGCGCGCACTCTCGGCCGACTCCTCAGGCGCTGCAGCTGCTCTTGATGCGACGACTCGGAGCTTGACACCTCTGCCTGCCTCGAGGCCAGCTGCTTCTCGAGCGCCTCGCCCTTGCTATTAGCGGCCTCGAGGGCGTCCCGGAGCTCCTTGCGGTCCTCCTCGCTCTCGCGCAGCGAGGCTTCCACCTGGGATACCTGTGCCACTTGGGCCCTGAGCTCCTCGGCTTCTGCCGATGCCGCGGCAAGCGCGGCCTTTTGCTTGGCAAGGGATTCTTCAGCTGCTCGTTCTCTGCGCTCGTAGTCGGCTTGAATTTGGGCAACACGCTCCTCCTCTTCTTCCTTGGCTTGCAAGGCCATTTTCTCTCGCGCCTTTTTCGCGGCGTCGGCGTCCTCGAGCGCACGAAGCAGGTTGTCTTCCTTGCTCGCCAGGGCGTTCTTCAGGCTCTTGTCAGAGCCTCCTCCAGCGCTTGGCGTCCTTGCAGCAACAAGCCGCTCGTCTCGGCTCTGGCCTCGCCAGCTCTGCTCGAGCTTTGCCGCCGTCCTTGGCCGCGCTCTTGACGCGGTGTTGGCTGACACAGCAAGCCGCTCGCTTCTCGGCAAGCTGCTCGCTCCTGGCCTCGCCAGTTCCTGCTCGAGCTTTGTCGCGCGCCTCCTTGGCCGCCGCAAGCTCTTCCGACGCGGTGTTGGCTGACACAGCAGCAGTCTCAAGCTCTCAGCTGCTCGCACAGCTCCCCCTCCCCCCCCTCAGCTCGCTTCTCCCCCGCCGCCGCAAGCTCTTCCGACGCGGTTGGCTGAGCAGCCTCAAGCTCGGCCTTCTCGCTGGCAAGCTGCTCGCACAGCTCCCTGGCCTCGCTTAGCTCCTGCTCGAGCTCTGCAACGCGCACGTCATTCGCGGCATCATCTGACGGCGACGCCGCAGCGGTCTCGAGCTCGGCCTTCTCGTGGCAAGCTTGTCGTACTTGGCGTTGGCCTCGCCAAGCTCGAGCTCGAGCTTTGTCGCCGCCTCCTTGGCCGCCGCAAGCTCTTCCGACGCGGTGTTGGCTGACACAGCAGAGGCCTCGAGCTCGGCCTTCTCGCTGGCAAGCTGCTCGCACAGCTCTCTGGCCTCGCTCAGCTCCTGCTCGAGTTCTGCAACACGCAGTTCGCTTGCGGCGCCATCGGACGGCGACGCCGCAGCGGTCTCGAGCTCGGCCTTCTCGTTGGCAAGCTTGTCGTACTTGGCGTTGGCCTCGCCAAGCTCCTGCTCAAGCTTTGTCGCCGCCTCCTTGGCCGCCGCAAGCTCTTCCGACGCGGTGTTGGCTGACACAGCAGAGGCCTCGAGCTCGGCCTTCTCGCTGGCAAGCTTCTCGTACTTGGCGTTGGCCTCGCCAAGCTCCTGCTCGAGCTTTGCCGCCGCCTCCTTGGCCGCCGCAAGCTCTTCCAATGCGGTGTTGGCTGAAGCAGCAGTCTCAAGCTCGGCCTTCTCGCTGGCAAGCTGCTCGCACAGCTCCCTGGCCTCGCCCAGTTCCTGCTCGAGCTTTGTCGCCGCCCCTTGGCCGCCGCAAGCTCTTCCGACGCGGTCTGACACAGCAGCAGTCTCAAGCTCGGCCTTCTCGCTGGCAAGCTGCTCGCACAGCTCCCTGGCCTCGCCAAGCTCCTGCTCGAGCTTTGCCGCCGCCTCCTTGGCCGCCGCAAGCTCTTCCAATGCGGTGTTGGCTGAAGCAGCAGCAGTCTCAAGCTCGGCCTTCTCGCTTGCAAGCTGCTCGCACAGCTCCCTGGCCTCGCTTAGCTCCTGCTCGAGTTCTGCAACGCGCACGTCATTCGCGGCACCATCTGATGATGCTGCGGCCTCAAGCTCGGCTTTCTGGTTGGCAAGCTGCTCGCTCAGCTCCCTGACCTCCCTCAGCTCCTGCTCGAGAGCTTGGGCAGCCAAGACCCTGCCCCGCTCGCGTTCCAGCTCGTCCTGTGCGGCGGCGAGACGGCGCTCCAGCTCTGCAACACTCTCCAGCGCCTTCTCCTTTGCTGCAGCGTCGCGTTCGCGGCCCGCCTTTGCTTCGGCTAGCGCGCTCTCTAGCTTTGCGGCGCTCTCCTTCGCGGCAAGGTCTTCCTCCAAAGTCGACGCTTGCGCGGTTAGTCGGTCGCATTCCGCTTGCGCGGCAGCGAGCTCTTGCTCGAAGCGTACTCGCTCGGTAGCAAGGCGGCGGTCTTCGCCCTGCCCCCTCCGCCCGCCTCCTCTTCGTCCCCGGCCGCGTCATCGCGCGATCCCAGCTGCAAGCTCCTCAGCTCGGCTGCCTGCAGTTCCGCCGCTCGTCTCAGCTCATCGATCTCAGCCCGCGCCTCGTCGCAGTGGGGGCAGGCCGCCTCGCCGCTTGACCCGCCATTCATATGCAATCCTAGAAGGTCGGCCTCCGGCCCTGCCGCTTCCTCCACCGGCGCCTCGGACGAGTGGTCGGCAAAACCCAGCAGGTCCTCACTCTCAACAGGCGGCTTGGGACTCTGGCGCTCTGCTAGGGCTTTCTCGAGCTCCTCGATCCGAGCGCGGGCCTCGGCGACCTCATTCCCCAACTCGGGCTCTCCCGAAGCCGCGTGCGCGTGCTTGAGTTCGACCTTGAGCGCCCGCACCTGCTCTTCCAGATCCCTTTTTGCTTGGAGGGCAACCTCCAGCTGCTGCTCGGCCTCGGTATCCGCCCCTGCTGCGCGTCGTGCTTTACCTTTTCCAGCCGTTCATCAAAGCCAGACAGCTTGGCCTTGCTTTGCGCTGCGAGCGCCTCAAAGCGCTTGTTCGCCTTGGCCGTCACCCGCTCAAGCTCTTGCCGCACGGCTCTCTCCTCCGCACGGGCCGCCTCGAGCTCCCGACGCAGGCCCTCGACGACATCCCCGTCGCCGGTGTCGTGCCGCTGCTGCTCGAGCTGGGCCGCCAGCTCACGCTTCTCGTCTTGCAGTAGCGCAAGCTGCGCTTCGGAAGCCTTGCGCGCTTCGTCGGCCTCCACCGCCTGCAGCGTGAGCTGGCTCGCGCGCTCGGAGGCCTCCTTGCTTTCCTCCTCAGCACGCCGCAGTTGGTCCCGCATCTTGAGAAACTCCTCGCGCGTCTTCTCCTTGATCTGCTGCAACTTGTCGTCGCGTGCCTGGATCTTGGCATCACGGTCCGCGATCTCCGACTTGAGCTGCTGCAGGTACGCCTTGGTCTTGGTTTTAATCTCCTCCAATTGCGCATCACGTCGCGCGAGGCGGTCCTGCAGCGCTGCCACGTCGTCGGCCTGGCCGCTCTGCGCCATGGCCGCGCGCCGCGCCAGGCGCTGTGCTGGTCCTCCCTGTCCTCCTCCTCCTCCTCCTTGTCCTCGCCTGCGACCGAGCCGTCGCCCTGCAAGTGCCCCTTCTGCTCGTCTGCCACCTGCAGGCTGCGAGCGAGGATGGCGAAGCGAGGCCTGCTGGCGCTCGCCAGCTGCGCCGTGGCGGGCGCTGCGCTCGTGGACTCGACCAGTGAGCACCTGCTGAGCCGCGTGGCCTTCGGGTCGTGCAACAAGCAGTGGCTGCCGCAGGACATGTGGGATCAAGTGCGCGAGCTGGACCCTGAGCTGCTGGTGCTCAGCGGCGACGCGTACTACACGCACGTGCGCAAGCAGTACCGCGACGGGGAAAAAGCGCTTCCCTTCTGATAGCCTGGAAGCGCTCCGGCACGCCAGGGACCGCGCTGCTGCCGAGCCCAAGTGGACGCAGCTGCGGGAAGGCTTGCGCGAGCCGCTGCTGGCGGTGTTTGACGACCACGATCGAGGCGTGAACGACGGTGGGGGCGTGGGGTGGCCCTCGACCGGCGTGGCTGACCGCGAGGCGCGGAAAGATCTGTTCTTAGACTTTGTCGGCGTGGCGGAGGACGACCCGAGGCGGCGGCGCGACGGTGTGTATTCCAGCCACGTGTTCGGCAGTGGCAGGCGCCGAGTCAAGGTGATTCTGCTGGACACGCGGCACAACCGCGGGCCGCACGTCGTGCCAGCGTTCGGCGCGACGCGCTTCCTTAGCCAGCTGGCGCCTGTGACCCGGCTGCTCAGCGCCATGACAGGGCTTGTCGACTTGCAAACAGACGAGATGCTCGGGGAGGCGCAGTGGGAGGGCTCAACGCGCAGCTGGAACACTCGGCAAGTGAGGGCATTCCGGTCAACCTCGTTGTGTCCTCGGTGCAGGTCTTTACCAGCGTAAGTGTTGTCTGCACCTGCGTACCCAGGTGGTGACTGCGACTGACGCCGGCCCTTGTTGCGCTGCCGCGCAGAACCCCATGGTCGAGAGCTGGGGGCACTTCCCGGCGCCCAGGACCGCCTCGTTCGCCTCTTGCAAGACCACGACCCACAGGGACTTGTCATTCTCTCTCTGGGGACGTGCACCTTGGCGAGGCGCTCGCCCTGGCGCCCGAGATGCCGCCCATCGAGTTCACCTCGAGCGGCCTGACGCACGACTGCAGCGCGACAACCTGCCCAAGGCGCTCTGTAAGGCCGTGTGGGCGCCTTCCCATGGCACCGCCCACGCGGCCGCGGCCCCGCGCTGCTTCCCGAGCGCAACTTTGGCACCATTGACATCGAGTGGCGCGACGAGGCCGAGCTTGCTGAGCCTGGAGTGTGCCCGTTCCGCACTCTCCGCATGGCTATCCGCGACAGCTCTGGCGCTGCCCGCTTGCAGTTTGAGAGGCACTCGTGCGCCACAGTCGGCGTCGTGTTGAACCGCGGCGAGGTGCGTCGGCGCCTCCCGTGGCAATCGCCGCTTGCGCGCGGCTTGTGGATTAGCAGCTTTGCCATCACCGCGGCGGCTGCCCTGACGCTGTCCACGCGGCTTCTCCGCCTGTGCGGCAGGCGCAGAGCGCCCAAGGCCAAGCATGAATAGTTCGCTACTGGCTCTGGGTATGGCAGAAAGAGAGCGAGAGAGAGTACGGTACCTGCTGCGGCACGGCACGACACGGCACTATCTCGGTTACATGTTGTACAACTCGCAAAGCAGCGCGCGCTCCCGCGCTCGAAGCTCTGGGCTCGCAGGCCGGTCCGGCACCAGCTCGAGCTGATCCCATACACGCAATAGGCTCACCCCGGACGCGCGCAGCCGCGTGCGCTGCTGCAGCAGCGCAACATCGCCCTGCGTCATCCAAGGCCCCTTGCTCCTTCGCTTGCCCTTCCTCTTGCCAGTCTCGCGATTCGCAGCGATCGCACAGCCGGCCGCGACGGCTGTCTCGTTGGCCTTGCGCTTGGGCACGAGCAGCTGGCGCAGCGCCGCAGCACGCCACTGCTCGCGGCGCGCCTCCGCGTCGCTCTCTCTGCCAGGCGCCGCGCCCAGCCTTCGACCTCGACCTCGACCCACCTCCATCTCGCCTGCTCTTCTGCCTGCATCAGCGCGGCCGAGTCGGAACACTCCTCCGCGCCAAACAGAACGTTCTCGGATCGTTTCCATTTCGATCCGATCCTAAGGTAATAGGTCGGACAGAGCAGAAGGCGGCGTCGGAAAGTGACGGCGTCGACGCGGATGGAGGGCGCCGCGGTGGACCCGGAGGGCGCGGCGGAGGGCGCGGCGACGGGCCCTCAGCGGCTGCTCGACGTGCTGCGCCGGCCCCTGGAGAGGCGGCGCGCTGCTGGCCTGCTGCGTGGGCTGACGCGCAGTCAGGGCGGCGTGGACTTGTGCTCCAACGACTACCTGGGCCGCGCGCTGCGCCAAGCTCGAGGCGATGATGCAGGAGGAGCTGGCCCGCTGCACGACGGAAAAGCAGGTGTTGGGCTCGACCGGGTCGCGCCTGCTCACCGGCAACAGCGCGTACTGCGAAGAGTTGGAGCAAGAGCTCGCGGCGTGGTGCGGGGCGCAGTCCGCGCTGCTGTTCAACTCGGGGTACGATCTCAACCTTGGATTCTTCGCCTGCGTGCCACAGCCCGGGGACGTGGTCGTCTATGACGAGCTGATGCACAACTCGGTGCGCGAGGGGCTGCGACTGTCGCGGGGCACGGCGCAGCCATTCAAGCACAACGACCCGCAGGACCTGGAGCGCGTGTTGGCGCTGCTAGCAGCGCAGACGGACTTTACAGGGAACGTGATCGTCTCGGTCGAGTCCGTGTACTCGATGGACGGCCACGTGGCGCCACTTCGGGAGCTCGCCGACGTGCCAGCGGCACGGCGCGAGCCTGGTGGTGGACGAGGCGCACGGCGTCGGCGTCTTTGGCGCGACGGGAGCCGGCCTCGTGTCCTCGGAAGGCATGGAAGCCAGAGTGCTCTGCCGCGTGGTGACCTTTGGCAAAGCCCCGGGCGCGCACGGCGGTCCTGGTGGGCCCGTCCGTGCTGCGCGAGTATATGCTCAACTATTGTAGGCCACTCATCTACTCGACGGCGCTGCCGCCGCACTCGCTCGCGGCGATCCGCGCCGCACAGCGACTTTTGTCGGAGCAGCGCCGGCGCTGCAGGCGGGCCTGCAGGAGCGCATTGCGCTTCCAGGAGCGCGCCGCGCTGTATCCGGCGCTCGCGCCGCGCCTTCTCGAGTCGCCGACGGCCATCCAGGGCGTCCTCGTGCCTGGCAACGCGGCAGTGTCCAAGCTCGCTTTCGAGCTTCGCGAGGCCGGCTTCGAAATCCTCCCCATCCGCAGCCCGACCGTGCCAGCCGGCACCGAGCGCCTGCGCATCATCCTGCACGCGGACAATGCCATCGAGGACGTAGACCGCTTCGTCGACGTGCTCTCCGCTTGGCACCCGAGAGCACGGCGGCGCCAGCGCTTTGAGCGGCGCCAAGAGCAGACTCAGCATGAGCCGCAGCATGAGCAGCATGAGCAGCAGCAGTGCAGCTCGTCGAGTAGCGACATGGGCGGGCGGGCGCTAGCTGCAGCCGTCGCTGGCGTAGGCGATAGATCGGCCGATGGTGGGCTGCTCGTCATCGCGACCCAGCAGCGGTCAATCGAGCGCGTCCCAAACAACAACTCCTGCAGTCATTGCGCAGGTCATTGTACAGACGTGTTGACGTTGTCCAAGGTCATCGTTCACGTCATTGCCCTCCCTATACGTCTGCGAGAAACTTCGAGGAGGGACGCGCGAGGAAGGAAGGGGCAGCAGCGCCGCGAGAGCGCAGCGCAGCGCCGCCACGCGAGCTCCTTGGCCTGGCCCCGACCCCGCGATACATGGCGCAGCGCCGCGACTCGGACGGGTCCGCGCCATCACCGCTGGCGAGGTGGCGGGCGGGATCGCCTGTTGGCCATGAGGACGGCGGCAGCACGGAGAACGAGTGGGAGAGCGTCGGATACTCGACGCCTAGCGGGTCGGAGAGCTTGCGGCCTGCCGCCGCGCCAGACTTGCCGGACCTGGTCGAGATCGCGCTGCCGCCGCCGGCGCAGGACGCCGAGGCAGCGGCGGCAGCGGCGGTGGCGGCAGGGCCGACGCGCAGCCTGCTCGCGGTCGAGCAGAACGCGGAGCGGAAGATTGGACCGGACAAGGGCGCGCTGGCGCTGGCGGCTGGGAGCATGGCTGGCGAGCCGCGGTTTTCGATGCCAGAGCATGACCCGGCCCTGGCCGTCGACAGGCTGTTCGACAGGCTTCTTGAGCGCAAGCGGCCAGGGGGGCCCTGGCGCTCAGCTCTGGTGTCATCCAGCAGCGGTCCGAGTTGAACTTTCTTTTCGAGTTCTTCAAGCGGCTCGGAGACCACCCCAATCTGCAGCTGACCATTCTCGAGCGCCTGGCTGCACTCGTGGACGCCAATGAGGCCAACCTTGCGGCCTGTCACGGCGAGAACCTCTTCGATCGGCTGCTTGTGGGGCTGTTCAAGGACGGCGACGAGCTGCTGCGCCTGGATCGGCTCAAGCCGGCCGTCCGGGAGCGCTTGCTGCGCTTTCTAGTGGTGCTTGGCACGCACTCCTTCTCGCACAACGCGCTGGTCTGCCTTTTCAGCCCGCTGCGGCGCTGGCACTCGGGAGGGCGAGGCAACAAGTTCCAGGCCTTGCTTGCCATCGATACGATGCGGTCCATCCTGGCTTCTTGCGCGCTAACGGGGAGCCCGCGGGAGTACATTCGCTTCACCCCGGGCCAGTTGGAGAGCCAGGGCTTGGTCGTGAGCAACGGCGAAGGCGTGGCCCGCTCTATCGGTTCCTTTCCAAAGGAGGGCGTCACGTTTGGAATTTGGTTCCGCGTGGAGCCCGACCTGCCCGAGGGCCCCTTGAGGCGGGGCTCCGGGGCGGCATCAGCTTCGCGCTCGGCTGGACCGCCCTCACCGTCTTGCGAGTCGACCTCGTTTCGACGACATTCTTCGCCACGAGCTGCACGGAGCGGCCCGCGCAGGTGGCCCGTCAGCCGCCGCCGCCGCCGCCGCCGCGGAGAACATCGCTGCTTTGCTGTGCTTGCGCAACGCCAAGGACGGGGCTGGGATCGAGCTCCTGCTCAGCGGGAGCCAGCACTGTCTTCACGAGGACGGCTCGATCGTGACCGTACGCGACCTGATTGTTCGGTGCTACTCTGCAGCTAACGTCACCACGAGCAAGCAGGTCCCCGGCGTGCGGCTTGCGTCGAGTTCGTCTGCCCGGCTCGGCGGGTGGCACTGGTTGTGCATGTCGCTCTCGGGGTCTGCTTTTATGCGGCGCCCGCGTCTGCAGCTCTATATTGACGGCGATTCGATCCTGGACACCAACTTTAGCTACCCGCAGTCGCCGCACCTCGCCCCCGCTGGAGCATCGACGATAGCTGCGGGGGCCGCGGGGCCGGGCGTTTGTTGTGGCCGAGTCGGCAAGGCCGCTCGAATCGCAGTCAGCGCACCCCGAGAGACCAGCCGCGGCAGCGGACGCTGTGCCGGACCATGACGCTGCCGCCGCTGCCGATGCGGAGACCAGCCCTGGGCCAGCAAATCTGTGCGCAGTCGGAGCTGCTTTCGAACTCCGCGCGCTGGACACCGCCGACGACGGCGAGAAGGGCCAGCGCGCGTCCCAGGGACTCAAATGGGGCTTTAACGGGCAGATTGCGCGCGTCGTGCTCTTGAGCACCGCGCTATCGCCTGCTGAGGTACTCAAGCTATACGATCTCCACACGCGCCACGATGGAAGCGCACTCCTCCGCCCACAAGCGCTCGAGCCCCTGCGCGTGTCGGCCGCCGTGTCGAGCGGTGATGCTGGCCAAGGCGCGGCGCTCCACGACGTGAGCTCGGCCGAGCACGTATGCTCTTCCGTGCCGGAGGATCTGTACCACGGCCAGTTCGGGGGCACGCAGAAATCCTGGGACCAGCTGCGCTTCGCCGAGCGGCGAAAGCAGCTGGAGGCTCAGCTCGGAGAGCTGGCACCACCTACCGCCAAGTCTGTACGACGACCTTGTGCTGGCATGGGACGCCAAGCACGCCTTTGAGGAGCATGGGCACTGGATGCTATTCGACTCAGGCCCGAGGGGCCACTGCGCGTCGCTGCAGTCTGACGCAAGCTCGCCGCCGCCGCCGCCGCCGCCGCCGCCCTTGGCGCCCGGCGCAGCGACGTCGCCGGCCGCGTCGCTGGGACCGCGGGCGAGGCGTGGACCGGGGCCTTGGGTGAGGAATGCGCGTCGAAGACCGCGTATGCTTCTTTCGCGCGCGACGCACGTTGTCGAGCGCCAGAGTCTGCGGGAGCACCTCGCCGCAATCGACGGCACGCAGCGGCTGCTCCCGCTCCTGCTTGAGTGCGTTCACGAGCACAATGGCGCCCACGGCAATGCCGTGGACCAAGCGGACTGCAGCGCTCGTGCGGCGCTTGCTGCTCGCATCATTGCTTTGCAAGCCGATCTGCTGTCGATCGAGTTTTGCCAGGGCCGGCAGCGCAGGGCCGGCGCTCGCGGCGACGAGTACTGGATCGGGGCGGGCGTGAAGAATGTCGGCCTCATCCACGACGTGCTGCTGCGGGCTTGCCCCAATTCGCTCACCGTGGAAGTGGTCATGGCTGTCGCCTCTCTTGCGGACACGGCGGCATCGCTTGCTGGCGTGCACTGCGAAGAGGTCCTGCTCGCGCGCTCGCCTGCGGCCTCACCAACCGGCGCGGCGGGACAGCGGCGGCCTAGCCTGCACACGGGCTCGCCCGCGCGTCCTGCAAACGCCTCCTCGGCGTCTAGCGCGGCGACAACAACGGCGGCCACCGGTTTGGCGGTTGAGGATGCGACGCAGCAGAGCCGCCTCGCGATCGCGGCCACCAAGCTGCTCTTTGATCTTGGCATCTGGGCGAATGCGCCAGCCTTCGTGCAGAACACGGTGTTTCAGGTGCTGCACCACCACTTGCGCGTGCGCTTCGCCTTTGTGCGGCGGCATGTCGGCGTGCAAACTCTCCTGGACCACCTGCGCCTCAGCTTTTACCTCCGCAGCCCCGCGCAGGACTCGGCCGGGGCCCAGGCCCCAAGACGTCGCCCGTGCCAGCCGCCGCTCGCGGACGAAGACTTGCGCCGCTGCAGACTCGGCGTGCTGGGTCTCATCGACGTGATGATCTGCGGCGGCACAGTCGTGCCGGGCTTGGCTCCCTTCCTGAGGAGCCCACTGGCGGACTCCTCCGCCACAGCGGCGGACCCCATTATCGAGGCCGAGCCGGAGCCTGTCGACTTTGGCCATGTCGCCTACCTGCTCAAGTTTTGCCAGGCCCAGCGCGCGGACGTCGAGCAGCTGCCGGACGTCCTCCGGTTCATTGTTTCACTCGTGGCGCGCGCAAGAGGCGGCGCTCTGCCGGGTCTGCTTGCGCACATCCAGGATCAAGGTAATCTCCTGCCCTTGTGGCCGTTGCTAGCGACGCAAGGCAACGACGAGGTTCGGCTGTGGGACTCTGCGCCTCATCCACGTCTACACGCTCCGAACTGGCAACAGCACGTCGCCGCGCACCGCGACCGGGCCATTCGAGGTCGGCGACGCGTTGAGTGGCAAGTTTGCGCTCGAAATCGCGCACACCACGCACCTCTCGGCCCTGCTTGCGCGGGGCCCGCCCCTCAGTGCCGCATGCGCAGATGCCCTCGTGGCCTTCATGATCGGCGCCGACTTTGACGAGTCGGGCCGGACGCAGGAGCGCCCTTCGACTACAACAAGCCGCAAAGTACGTTTTCCGCTCATCGCGCGGGCTGCTCGAGAGCCTGTGCGCGCCGGACACGCCATCCGAGGTGCGCCTTCGAGCGCTGGACCAGCTTTCGTACGTCATGGCCGAGCCTGGCCTCTTCAACTGGCACATGATGACGCGCGTCAAGGCGTGGCAGCACTGGCTAGCAAAACTCGCAAGCGACGCCGACCCAGCCGTGCGCAGTCTCGTGGCGGACCTCCTCTGTGGCGGGCTCTTTCACCGCATGCTCGGCGGGTCTGGGGCACACGGGGAAGGTGCGTCTTCGTTTGCGTCGACGAGCGGGCCGTCTTCAGTGGAGACCAGGGCTGCACCAGCGGCGGCCGGGGACTCTGAGGCGAGGGCGCCTGAGAGCAAGACCACGGCGGTGGAGGTCGGGTCGCCGCAAGCACCAATGTCCCTGTCCGAGGCGACGTCGCCCAAGACCTTTGCGACTGCGCTGAGCTCAACCACCTCGCAGTGGATCCAGGGCATGACCGGCAAGAGCGGAGACAATGGGCCCGGGGCCCATAGGGCCCGCGCGCAGCGGTGGGCTCGCCGCCGCCACAGCTGCAGGCGCCGCCGGCGGCTCCACGACGACGCGAATCGGAGAGCGAGGCGCTGTACGAAGAGGGCCAGCGCGACCGCGAGCTGGGCATCATGCTGGCCCACATCGACTTTGCGATGCATGAGGACCCGCATTGCGCCACGGCATTGCGGCGTGCGGTTCTTGGCCGTCTGGTCGCCCGGGTGGGTTCAGCTGCTGCGGGATGCGCTCGCGGGGAGCGACGTTGCCAGCGCGGCCGTGGCCCGTGCGCAAAAGCAGCTGGACCACTTGGCACTCGTGGCGTGCGAAGAGTCTCTCGGGGGAATCGCTACCGGCGCCGGGAACGAGCAGGGCCCTTCAATTGGCGACTCGGAGCTCGCTGCAAGCACCATCCTGCTGCTGTCGCGCATGGTTGCCTTCTGCGGAGACGAAGGCGGCAGACCGGTGCGGTTGGTGGGACTCCCGCTGCTCGCTGCGCACGGCAAGTCCAAGGCAGACATTGCGGCATGCGTTGCCCGTGAGCGAGATGCGCGAGCGGCGCTCCTGGAAGACCTCGCGCGACGCCGCGCCGAGTGGGGGCGGTGCTTGCGGAGGTGCGGCGTTCAGCTCCTCGAAGAAGGGGTGGCCAAGGCGAGCACCCGCGCGCAGCGTTTGCCGCTGGCCTTTGAAGCCCTCGCAGAAGAAGGCAAGGAGGAGAACAGCGGAGCAAGGCCTGCTGCAGAGCGAGGCCTGAAGGACAGCGAGATTGAACAGATCGCTCGGGCGGCCCCGAAACCCGTTGCCAGCACGCTGTGGCAAGTCATCCGGCTTGTCGTGCTCGACCTTGAGGAGCGCCTTGCGAGCGGCCAGGACACCCGCACGGCCTTCTTGGGCCTCGACGAGCAGGTCCAGCTCCTCGACTCGTTGCTAGCGCGGTGCGGCCTCCTCGCGGTGGCAAGCAATTTGGAGGACCGACCCCGGGCCCCGTTCCACCGGCGGCGGAGCAGCTTTGAGAGCCCGCGCTCGCAGGTGGGCAGCCCGTCCTCGCGGGTGGTGGTACTCGAAACCCCGCAGTGGGACCCGCCAGCAAGTCGCCCAGCACGCTCAAGACGATGTTGGGGTCCCCCTTCATGGTCCCCCGGCAACGCGGCGCCGCTTACCAAGATGCCCTCGCTCACGCTTCCCTCGAATGCGGCCGCCGAGCAGCGAGGCGGATCGGGGCGCTCGCTGAACAACGCGACGCCGCTGCGCCGGCGGCCCTCGGCTTCCACGACGCCTTCGTGCTCGTTGACGAGCCCGAGTCGATGCTGAGCAACACGGACCTGGAGCACCTTGTTGTGCTCCTGGCTCGGCTTGGCGAGTGTGCCTGCAACGTCGGCGCCAGGCGAGACCTTCGTGCTTCGCTTCTCGGCTTGGCGGCGAAAATATGCGCCGAGATCGCCTGCAGCGACGTGATGCTCGACGTCGGACTCACCGAGCTCGTTCGCGGTGAGTGGATCCAGGAAGCTGAGGCGGAAGCGGAGCCGGGGCCCGGCCCGGCCGCCCAGCCTGGCCCGCGCGCCGTCGGTCTCATTCCCGAAGAGTGGACGCGGTCAGGGCAGCTCAGACGACTTCGGACGCGGCTGGACCTCGAAGACGACGTGTTCCACGCCTGCGGACTCTTGCATCGCGAAGCTGGCATGCGCTGCCTCAAGCGAGACCTGAAAGCGTTTCAAGACGCCCGCGCGCAGGCCGCGCGCCGCCTCGAACGCAGGCCCGAAACAAGAGCCTCAACCAGTACCAGGAAGAAGCGCGCCGCTCCACGATCCTCCACACGATCAAAGAGCAGGACCAGGAGGCCTTTCGGCGGTGGCGCCTCCTCCTTCGGACCGGTGCGCTGCACCCCATATCCGCATTCAAGTGCATCAGCCGCAAGATGGTCCAGGTTGTGCTCGCCGCAAGCGTGTGGAAGCTCGACCGCCGGGAGAGCGAACAGCGCATGCGCCTTCGGCTCAAGCGCGGCTATGGCGAGTACGTGGCGAGCGGGCATGGGATGGACGCCGAGGGTTTCAACAGCGCCAACAGCAGCCCGGCCCTGCGCCCTGTGTCGGCTCGTGCGGATGACGAGCCTATGCGGTGCATCACCAAAACGCTCTCCGAGTTGGCTCTGTCTCGCATGGCTGGCGACCCTGGGCAGCGCGGCGAGCACGCGCACGACGACGTCGCTGACGCCACCACGAACAATGGGGAAAGCAGGACGGCAAGCGAAGGCGCTAGCAATGGCGGGGCCGCTGCGGCTGCACCAGCCCTAGAGCACGGCGCGATCGACAGCGACGAAGCAAGCGGCGAAGGCGCGAGCAACCCAAGCGGCTCGTTCCGCAATGCCAATTGCGCGTCCTCGGCCGACTGGGACGTGGTGGAGCTCACCTCGGTGCACTATGCTGCTCGAAACGAGCAGGTGGTGCACTCGACCGAGTGCGAGCTGATCTTGCCCATGTGCGTCGTCGTGGGCCGCATGGACCTCACGGCGAGCCACATCTACTTTTACGGCGACTACGTGGCGCCGCCAGGTCACAGCACGGACGACTCTGTCCAGGATCGCTCGATCCGGTCGCGTCGACGCCTGAGCCGCCGAGCGACATCCACGGAGGAGGCGCAGCGTCGGTCTGCCAACGGCGAGGCCGGCGGCGGCTCGCAACGGCCTCGCAGCGGGCTGGACGAGCTTTGGACCCCGCAGCTGGACGCCAACGAAGCCAAGCTGCGGCCGCGGCGCTGGGCGCTATGCGACCTTTGCGACATCCACCAAAGGCGCTACCTGCTGCAGCCTAGCGCCCTGGAGCTTTTCTTCGCCAACGCGAAGAACTACATGTTCAACTTTCGGGGCGACAAGGAGAACAAGCTGGTGTCGGAGCGCATCCTGCAGCAAAAGCCGGCCATGCTCGTCGGCGCGAGCGAGGCACCGCCGCTGCGCGCTGGCATGGCGCGGCCGCACTCGTTCCGCAAGTTGCTCAGCCCGGACCGCCTGGTCAAGCAGCGGCAGGAAGCATGGACCGAGAAGTGGGTGAATTGGGAGATGACGACCTTTGAGTACCTGATGCACCTCAACACCGCCGCGGGCCGCACGTACAACGACCTGACGCAGTACCCGGTCTTCCCGTGGATCCTCAGCGACTACTCGAGTGCCACGATTGACTTGCAGGACCCGGCCGTGTACCGCGACCTGCAAGCCGGTGGGCGCGCTCGAGCCCGCGCGCCTGAAGCGGTTCCGGGAGCGCATCAAGACCTGCCGCGAGCTGAACGAGCGGCCCTTCCTGTATGGGACGCACTACTCGTCGGTCGGCACGGTCCTCTACTTTATGCTCCGGGTCGAGCCCTTCGCGACCTATGCCAAAGAGATGCAAGGCGGCCGCTTTGACCACGCCGACCGTCTCTTTCATTCGGTGCAGGAGACGTGGGCCAACTGCCTCTCGGCCGACTCTGACGTCAAGGAGCTCGTGCCCGAGTGGTTTTACTTTGGCAACCTCTTCCGCAACGCAAACGGGCTCGACCTGGGCGAGCGGCAAGACGGGACCAAGCTCCGCGACGTGGAGCTCCCCCCTTGGGCGGAGGGCTCCCCGGAACGCTTTGTCCGCACAAACATGGAGGCGCTCGAGGGCGACATCGCGAGCAGCAGCATCCACCACTGGATCGACCTTATCTTTGGCTTCAAGCAGCGCGGCGTGGAGGCGGAGCGGGCCGACAATCTCTTCCACTATCTCACGTATGAAGACGAGGTGGACCTCAACTCCATTGCCGACCCAGTGATGCGCCGCGCTTTCGAGGCCCAAATCGCCATTTTGGGCAGACCCCGGCGCAGCTTTTCGCGCGCCCGCACCCGTGTCGCAGGCCGCGCCCGCGCCCCATGTCGGCTCGTCCTACGGTGCTCCTCAAGGCGCGCGGCCGCCTGGACCTGCCCAAGGACCTCGTCGTGGGCGAGCTCCCTCGCACCATCTTGTTCGCGCCACAGCCGCCGCGCGAGGTGCTGGCTGCAAGGAATCGCCTCTTTGCAACGGCGCTTGCCGCAGGGGACTTGGCACTCGTCGGCAATGAGTCGTCTCCGACAGCGCCCTCGCGAGTGGGCGCCAAAGGCGGCGCAGGGACGCCCGGCCACGGCGCCGCGCCGTCGCCGAGTTCCGAGGTGAGCAAGACCAAGCGGGGACAGCTGAGCCCGGAGAGCGGCACCGAGGCGACCCTCGACGCTTTTGACGTGCTCTTTGATGGCCGCGTGCTCCACTTGCAGGTGCAGCGCGTCGGCAAGGGGGCGGCGCAGCTCGTGGGCACCAGCCAAACCCTCCTGCGCAGCCAGTGGCCCTACCAGCGGCCCGGGCACCTTTTGCAGCCGGCAGCATGGGCGGCGTCTCCGGCGGTATTTGGTGCGGCAAGCGCGCACTCCTGGGTGGACCACTTTGGCAGCGACTCGCAGATCGTGAGCCTCGCGAACGGCACGGCCTTTGCCAGCAGCGGGCACGTGGACGATACAATCAAGGTGCACTCAACGCTCGACGGGCGGCTTTTGCAGAGCGTCTGCCTCCCGCCCGGGTGTGGCGGCGTTACGTGCATCTCCGCGGACGGCGCCAGCTCGGCACTCGTTGCCGGCACGCAGAGCGGCAGCATTTTGGTCTGGGACCTCAGCGAGAGCGCGGAGGCCGAAAAGACGGTGCGAAACGTAGCGTCCGTCAACATCCGAAGGCACCGACAAGCTCGTGCTGCAAGTGGGCGATGCGGAGGCCGAGGCGGTTTCGGGGATGCCGCGCAGCGAAACGTACGGCAACGGGTTCACCTCGGGCTCGGACAGCGGCGACGAAGCCGAGGACGGGCGCCCAGGGCCGGCGCTGCACCGCTCGACGTCCACGCCGGAGGTAAGCAAGGCCAAGTCGCTCGGGCAGCGCACAGCGCTGTTCATGATGAATAAGCTCTGGTCGGCTTTCGGCGGAAAGAAGCGCGAGCACGCTCCTATTGTGGCGGACCGCTCGGGGCCTCGGCACTGGTTTGCGGGCCTGCACTCGGGCCCGGTGGCGAGTGCCTTTATTAGCACCGAGCTGGACTTGGCCGGCTCATGCGCCATGCACGACCGCAACATCGCGTTGCACACGCTGAGCGACGGGCGCTTTCTGCGAACGCTGCAGCTGCCGTGGGATGGCGCTGTCGATCAGCGCTCGGTGTTGTCGCTGCGCGCGACCAAGCTTGGGCACATTCTCGCCCAAGACGTGCGCGCAGGCGCAAGCGCCGGCTCTGAGGAATGGTGTCTGCACGTGCTTCACGTAAACGGCGGCTACCTGGGCCACACGGTACTGCGCGAGCCGGTGATCCAGCTCGCGCCCTTCCGCGACGCCAAGCACCTCTTGGTCGCAACGGCAAGCAGCGTCAGCATCTTTGACGTCGACACCTTGCAGCGCGTCGCGGTGGTCGAGCAGAGCGCTGCCGGAGAGAACATTGTCTCGGTGCAAGTCGCCGGAGATGAGGGCTCGCTAGCGGTGCTGAGGGCCTCGGGGAGCCTCGTCTGGTTTGCGATATCGCTCTGATCCTTTGATTATCGTCCTGTTATCGTCCTCAGGCGCTGCGACCCGGTTTGATGCCGGCAGTGCGCAGCCACGGGCGGTGCCTCCCGGGATGGCCCTCTTGGCAGCATCAACGCTCGACTTGCGCGCCGGCGGCGTCGGCGTCAGCGTCAGCGTTTGTCCTTGGTTGGCGATGAGGCGAGCGGGGTTGCTCACCGGCGGCGGGGGGGCGGCTTGTGCGCTGCGCAGTCGACGTTGGTGTAGTTCTGCAGCGCGGTACGCGAGTTGGGCACGCGCATGAGCATGGAGCGCAGCTGGCGACCGGGGCCCACTTCCACCAGAGTGTCGCCCGCGCCAAAGTCTTGGGCGATGGTCGCGAGTGTCTGCTCCCACCGCACAGGCTTGACCAGCTGCTCCACGAGCGCGTCCGAAAACTGCGCCGGGGCCGCGCCGGGAGGGTAGGGCATGCCAGTCACGTTGCTATAGACCACGCGGTCGCCCGGGAGACGCTCGAGTGCGGCCGCGGCGATGGCCTCACGCAGCCGCTCGGCGGCGGGGCGCATAAAGGCAGTGTGGAAGGCGCCGCTCACGGGCAGGACCTTGCAGAGAGCCGCGCCTGCGGCGCGACACGGATCTTGCAGGCCCTGCACGGTGGTTGCGTCGCCGCTGACCACGTAGCCCTTGGGAAATAGGTAGTTGGCCACTTGCACCAGGCCGCCTCCGGCGTCAGAGGCCTTGCGGCAGACTTGCTCAAGCGCGGGCGCCTCGAGGCCCAGCACAGTCATCATGGCGCCGGGCTCGGCGCTTGCGGCCTCGTGCATTGCCTCGGCGCGGGCGTCTACGAGACGGAGGGCGTCCTCGAAGGACATGGCTCCCGCCGCGGCAAGAGCCGTGTACTCGCCAAGGCTCAGCCCCGCGCAGACGACGGTGCGGCCGCCTCAAAGAGCTCGGGGCGGTCGTTCTGCAACAGCTGCAGCGCGAGCCAGGTGCAGACGAAGATGGCAGGCTGGCTGAAGCGGGTGGCGTTGAGCTTCTCTGCGGGGCCGTGCTCGATGATGGCGCGCAAGTCGTAGCCCAGGACGCGTTCGGCTTGGTCGAAGACCTTGTCGCGGATCTCGCTGGGCGGACCTTGCATACCCACGCGCTGGGCGCCCTGGCCGGGAAAGAGCAGAACGGTGCGTCCGGGCAGCTGCATGGTCTTGGTGCTGTTTCGGTGCTGGTGTGGTCGTTGCGCTTGTGGAGGCGGTGGTGGGTTTCGGGTCTGCAGCCAGAAAGTTGCTGCGCCCTCTCGCGCGTCCGACGCAGGGCAAGACCACCCAGCATGCAGATGGAAGCTCGTATTCGAAAGCGAGCACGCTGGCCGAGCAGGGACGCCAAGGAGGGAGGGTCGCACCAATTGCTTGCAGGCCGAACGTTGGACCTACGCTGGACCTGCACAGAAAAGCTAATCTTTCCGGTCAAACAACTGCTATCAACTGGATGACCTTTGCGACGCGCAAGCCGGCTTTGCGAGTCCGCGCCGGACGCGCTTTCTTCCCTCGCAGGCGTCAGCGGGCCGCAGTTGTTGGCGAGCGTCGCCATGTGACACTGGCGTTATCCAGTTTTTTGGCCGTACCAAGTACGTACGTTACGGTACCGTACGTCCCATACCGTGCTGGCGCCGTGCCCGAACCTTTGTGCGTGCATCATGAACAACTCAGACCGCCCACTCGGCGGCCTCCGCGCGCTCCTCCTCTGTGACAAAGGGCTCGGCGATGGATTGGATCATGAGGTCGCCGCAGAATGGACAGGCCGCGGCGACAAAGTCGTTGAGCTGGGCGAGCTTGTCCCGCTCCGCTTTGCACATAGGGGCGTCGCCTTGGGACGCCGCCTCGGGGGCGCCGTCGTAGTCGTCGTCGACGAAAGGGTTCGAGGCCGTGTCCGGGCCGAGAGCGCTCGCAAGCGACCCCGTGCGGTCCAGGAGCGCCCGAAGCGCCTCGACGCGCTCGGCCTGCTCGGCGCCGAGGTGCCGCGAGACCTCGTCCAGGAGGCAGGCGCTGTGGAAGGCGTGCGTGCAGGGGAAAACGTAAAAGTCGGCGCCAATCACCGGCTTGCCGCACAGATCGCACATGTGCGAAGAGTCGACGAGCATGAAGGCGTCGTCTTGCTGCGCGATTTCCGCGCGGATGGTCTCGGCCGTGGAAGTGAACTCGTCCATCTCGCCCTTGAGCACGTCGATCTCTTCGCCGTATTGCTCGAGCGAGTGGCAGATCTCGTCCTTGAGGTCTCCGATGGCGGCGACGTCGGGCAGGAAAGGCAGCACGTCCTCAATCATGAGCGCATCGCTCTCCTTGAGGATCGCGAGGGCGCGATCGACGGCGGTTTGGCCGCCGTCGGCGTCGGCCGCGGCGTCGGCGATCTCGCGCTTGGCAATCATGAGCCAGAGCTTGCGGCGCGTGGCGCGGTCCGCCACCATGTCGGCGTTGATGCGCGCGAGGTCCTGGTCGATGTTTAGCGCGAGCTCCACGGCCTCGGCGAAGAGGCCCATCGCCGAGTAGATTTCCACGCAGGCGCGCTGCTGGCCATTTTCGTTGCAGACGCGCAGGGCGTACTTGAGGTCAAAGCAGCCGGATGGCGCAGCCAGAAACTCGCGGAGCGGGCCGTCGTCGTCCTGACTTGCACCAGCGTAGAGCGCCACGAGGAGGTTGTGGATGGCCTCGTCCTGGTTTGCCTGCTCGTTGACAGCGTGCTCGAGGTAGCGGATGGCATGGTCCTCGCCGGTCGCCCCGGCGTCCTTGCGCGCGCGCGAGTAGCGAATGAGGGCCGGGATGAGCTTTCCGGGCTCGAGGAAGGGCGCATCGATCCAGGCGTCTACGCTGGCCTCGGGGCAGCGCTCCAGGAGCTCTGGCGAGTACTTGTAGTAAAGCTCGACGAAAGCCTCGGGCGGGTCCTGGCCGCGTTGGCTCCATCGGCGGCTTTGCTCGGCCAAGGTGGCCACGGCCTGGGCGTGCAGCCCGCTGCATGTGAAGCACCACGACGCGCTCAAAGTCGCCGTTGACCATGGCGTAGGCGATGTAGTCTGCATCGCGGCCGTGGCTGGCGATGAGCTTGTATATGGTATCCTTGGCGGGCCTCAGGAGCTCGCGGTGCGTGAAGAGGAAGGACTGCAGCTCGCGACCGACGGCGTCCTCCTCCTCGTCGTCCTCCTCCTTGGACCCGGCCACGAGCGGGGCCCGCTCGAGGAAGAGCTCCACGATCCAGACCGCGATGATGGTGCGCTGTGTCTTGCCCGAGGCCGGCAGGGCGTCCAGCTTTAGAGTCAGGTACGTGCGCAAGGCCTCGCGGCGCGACTTGTCAATAAACATGAGGGCGACCTCCTCGAAGGATCGGTTCGTGCCGGCGTTGTAGCGCGCCGCGAGCTCGTACTCGCCCCGCGCAAAGTGGTGGTCGGCGCGCACCGTGAGCACCTTGTCGCGCTGCGAGTCGGTCGCGCACTTTTCCAGCGCGACCTCAAACATGCTCGGGTCGCCGTTGCGCGCCTGCTCAAGGAAGAGGCGCCACACGTTGCCGTCCTCGTTCCGCACGGCCAGGCAGGCCACTTGGCGTTCGCTGACAAGCCAGATGTCGCGCCGCGTCGGGTCCCAGGAGAGCCCAAGCGTGGGCCCCGCGCGCGCGACGTCGAGCCGCTGCTCGTGCACGACTGCCTCGCTCAGCTTGCTGAGCACGATCAGCCAGCCCGGGTACAAGAGCACAAAGTGAAACTCGGTTTCGAGCGCCGAGATGGGCGGGCCCTGCAGCTCCTCCCCGGAGGCCTTGGTCTTGCCCGGAAAGTAGACCATGTTGTGGCGCGAAGCAATCTTGTCGCCGTCGCCTCCGTCCCCGTCGAATTGCAGCCGGCCGATGTAGAGGCCAGCCTCGGAGAGTAGCATGAACGACTCTGGCCGGGCGTTGCTGTCGCTGGGCCCGGCGGGCGTGTAGCAGTGCAGGCACGCAACGGCTACGTCGCCAGGGAGCTCGCGGAAGGACTGGTTCTCTGGCGCCAGGTAGCGCTCGAACATGGCCTCGAGGGTGGGGCCGCCAGCAAACTCGTAAAACCGGGTCGGGCGGGCGGTGGCGGCCATGACAAACCACTTGTCGCCGCTTGCCGACATGCGGACCGCGTGCAAGCCGCACACGGTGATGCTGTTGCCCAGCTGGTACACGCGCTTGATTGTCTTGCGGTCTTTCAGGCGCGCGGCCTCGATGCAGACCTGCCAGATGCCGCCCTTGGTGGTGCCCAGCAGCACCTCGCCGGTGGTCTCTTGCGAGCGGTTCTCCGTGTCCCATGCCACGCTGGCCACTACGACGTCCTTGAGCCGCTGAATGGGCCCCTTGGCGCGCAGCGACACTGCCGAGGCGCTTGCGCCTTTGATGTTGAGGTAGTAGTTGTCCCCGTTGCCCAGCGACAGCAGCGCATGGCAGCCGAGCGGGCAGACGGCCGCAAAGCGAACCGGGTTGCGCCCGGCCTCCAGGCTGCTCACCGCAATCGGAAGCTTCTTGCCGCCGCTCACGAGCTCCCACAGCCAGACTTCTTCGCCGCCGCGGGCGGTCGCGGCCACGACGATAGCCACGCCGCCCCCAGCCGCGAGAATCTTGACTGCGCCCGACCCGGGCAAGCCTTGGCCCGTTGCGAAGGGCGTCACCTCGAACGACGGGCTGGTGTCCACGGCGTCCTCCTCATCCTCCGAGTCGAGTGCGTCGTCACCCAGCAGTGAGGAGAGCGTGGAGGCCATCGACACGGAAGACGACGCCGTCACAAGCTTGCGCTCCTCCTGAAACGGGTTGCTGCTGCTGGCCGCCGCCGCCGCCGCCGCCGCCGCTGTTGCGGTCGGCGGCGTGGCAACGTCCCGAAACGGGTTGGTGGGCTTGGCAGCATCGTCCCCCCGCTGCCGCTCCTGCTGCTGCTGCTGCTGCTGCTGTTGGTGGCGTTGGGGTTGTCCTGGCGGGCGTCGCGCAGGTGCCGCGGCGCCCTCCGCGGCGGCGTTCCAGTCGTCCAGGAGCGACATGGCGAGCGGCGCCAAAGCCAGGACCTCGTTGCCGGAATGGATCTTTGGGAACCATTTGGAACGATCGCGGAACCCTCGGGTTAGATTGGGTTAGGTTCGGGTGGCAAGCTCGAGTGGCGGCAGAGCCAGAAGATGGCGGAGGCGATGGAGGTCGACCTGGACGAGCTGGGCGCGCAGCTGACGACGCAGAAGAGCGCTATCCGCGAGCTGAAGGCGAATGGCGCCCCCGCGAGCGAGGTGCAGGCAGCCGTGGCGGCGATGAAGGAGACGCAGGCGCGGCTCCAGGCGCTGGTGGAGCAGCAGGAGGGCCCCAAGTTTGACCGCGAGGGCCTGGAGGACGTGCTGGTGCGGCGCATGATCGTCGTGCCGTCGTTTGAGATTCACGGCGGCGTGAGCGGCTTTTTTGACTTTGGCCCGGTGGGCTGTGCGCTCAAGGACAACATTATCGCCGAGTGGAAGCGCCACTTTGTGCTGGCAGAGCGCATGCTGCAGGTGGAGGCGACCTGCCTGACCAGCGAGGCCGTGCTCAAGGCGTCCGGCCACGTGGACCGGTTTACGGACCTCATGGTCAAGGACGAGGAGTCGGGCAACTGCTACCGCGCGGACAAGCTGCTGGAGGACCACATTGAGAACATGATCAAGGCGGACCCGGGCATGCCGCGCGAGACCCGCGAGGAGCTGGAGAAGATCCACGTGCAGGCCGACGCGTTCTCGCCCGAGGAGCTGGGCCAGCTGATCAACGAGCGGTTCAACATCGTGGCCCCCGACACGGGCAACAAGCTGAGCCAGCCGTTCCCGTTCAACCTGATGTTCAAGAGCCTGATCGGGCCGGAGGGCTCCAACGTGGGCTACCTGCGGCCGGAGACGGCCCAGGGCATCTTTGTCAACTTTCGGCGCCTGTTGGACTACAACAACGGCAAGACGCCGTTCGCGGCCGCGCAGGTGGGCCTCGGCTTCCGCAACGAGATCGCGCCGCGCAACGGCCTGATCCGCGTGCGCGAGTTTTGCATGGCCGAGATCGAGCACTTTGTGCACCCCGATGAGAAGGACAAGCACCCCAAGTTTGACCGGGTCAAGGACGTGAAGCTGGTGCTTTTCCCGTCCGACCTGCAGCTGTCGACGGGCAAGGTGGTCACGATGACGGCGGGCGACGCGGTGGCGCAAAAGGTGGTCGCCAACGAGACGCTGGCCTACTTTATGGCGCGCACGCACCTCTTCATGGAAAAGATTGGGATCGACATGGAGCGCCTGCGGTTCCGCCAGCACCTGCCCACGGAGATGGCGCACTACGCCAGCGACTGCTGGGACGCCGAGATCAAGATGTCGTTTGGCTGGATCGAGTGCGTGGGCCACGCCGACCGCACCTGCTACGACCTCAAGGTGCACTCGGAGGCCACCAACACGGACCTGATGGCCTCGCGCCGCGTGGACCCGCCCAAGCAGGTCGAGGTGGCGAAGGTGCAGGCGGACAAGAAGGCCATGGGCAAGGCGTTCAAGCGCGACTCGGCGCTCATCCTCAAGCACCTCGAGGAGGTGGAGGTCGCCAAGGCGTGCGAGGTGGGCGAAAAGCTGGCGGCGGGCGAGGAGGTGGAGGTCACGCTCGAGGACGGGCGCGCCTTTACCCTGGCGCCGGGCATGCTGACCGTGGAGAAGGCGGTCAAGACCGTGCACGACGAGAAGTTTTACCCCTCTGTCATCGAGCCGTCCTTTGGCATCGCATCCCTCGGTCGCTGGAGCACACGTTTTACCTGCGCGGCGCCGAGGACGAGGAGGCCGCCAAGGTGACCAAGGGCACGGTGGACCGCACCGTCTTCCGCTTCTCGCCGGTCGTGGCGCCCATCAAGTGCGGCGTCTGCCCGGTGCGCAAGACGCCCGAGCAGGAGGAGCTCGCGCTCCGCATCGCCGACGACCTCACCGAGGCCGGTCTGTACACCACCTCGGACGTCAGCAGCACGGCCATCGGCCGCAAGTACTCGCGCTTTGACGAGGTCGGCGTGCCTTTCGTGCTCACCGTCGACCCCACCTCGCTCGAGGACGGCTCTGTCACGCTGCGCGACCGCGATTCGCAGGAGCAGGTGCGCGTGGGCTCGGTCGAGGCCGCGCTGCTGCTCGTGCGCCAGCTCGTGGCGGGCACCACCACCTGGCAGCAGACGGTCGCGGACCTGGGCTTGTTCACCAGCTCGGACCAGTAAAAACATTGCACCAAGGAGCCTGGAGATTGCACTCATGATGACTTGCGTCAGAGACGAAGAAGCGCAGAGCTGCGAGGATGGTGGCGGCGGCGGCGCTTGGATCTTTGGTGCGACGCGGCGCGGTGCTCGGGGGCGCCATGCGGGCCCAGCGCGAGCCCAGCGCGTGCTCGGGTGGCGCGGCGTTGCGACCGCGGCGAGCCCGCGTGCTGCGCCGAAGAGCCGCATTGGCGCCGTGTGCGGCCTGGGGCTGCTCGGTGGCGCCTTCTGGGCCGTGGGGCAGCAGGAGCGCGCCGTGGCCGAGTCTGTCGCGCAGGAGGCCGCGGACGACGTAAAGCCCGCGTTTGAGGCCATGGTCATGCGCATGCAGGACGAGATCTGCGACGCGATCGCAGAGATGGACGGCAGCGGGCCCTTCCGGGAGGATAAGTGGGAAAGGCCCAACGACTGCGGCGGCGGCAGGTCGCGGGTGCTGCAGGACGGCAACGTGTTTGAGAAGGCCGGCGTCAACGTGTCGATCGTCAAGGGCAAGCTGCCCCCCGCGGCGGTCAAGCAGATGCGCAGCCGCGGCAAGCCGATGGGCAGCGACACCAGCCCGCCCTTTTACGCGGCGGGCATCAGTCTCGTGATCCACCCCAAGAACCCGATGGCGCCCACGGTGCATCTCAACTACCGCTACTTTGAAGTCACCGATTCGGAAAGCGGCGAGGTCACCTGGTGGTTTGGCGGCGGGTCCGACCTGACCCCGAGCTACCTGTTCGAGGACGACGCCATCGAGTTCCACAGCAAGCTAAAGCAGGCCTGCGATAAGCACGACCCGACGTACTTTGACAAGTTCAAAAAGTGGTGTGACACCTACTTTTACAACCCGCACCGCGACGAGGCGCGCGGCGTCGGTGGCATCTTCTTTGACGACCTGGACGAGCGCCCGGCCAACTCGGACCCGACCCTCGACGACCGCCACGCCATCCTCAAGTTCTCTACGGACTGCCTCGAGAGCTTCCTGCCGGCCTACCTGCCCATCATGCGCCGCCGCAAGGACATGCCCTTCACCGAGAAGCAAAAGGAGTGGCAGCAGATGCGTCGCGGCCGCTACGTCGAGTTCAATCTGGTGTACGATCGGGGCACCAAGTTTGGTCTCAACACGCCCAAGAACGCACGCATCGAGTCCATCCTCGTGTCCCTGCCACTCACTGCGCGCTGGGAGTACATGCACGAGGTGGCCCCCGGCTCGGACGAGGCCAAGATCCAGGAGGTCCTCAAGTCCCCGCGGGACTGGGCTGTCGACCTCTCCAACCTCAAGAAGGCCTCCTTCTCCGAGCTCATGGAGCAGCTCGCAAAGCGCGACCCTGCCGCCGCCGCCGCCGCCAAGTAGAGCTCGATTGATTTCATGAAAACACGAGAGGGCCGCCTCGATCGATCCATCGAGGCCGATCTGCTTTGCCTTCTTGCAAGACGATCTTGTCGTCTCTTGACAAGATCTCGAGCCTCGCAGGTATTGGACCGCTTGTCCGAGTCTACAAGCAAGCCTCGTTGCTGTGGTTGGATGGGCAGACGTGGAGAGCCCGCGCAGACGCGCTGCTCGCTGGTGAGATTACCAGGGCCAACACAACCGACAGCGTGGTGGTGCACCTGACGGTGCAGGTGACGCACGTGGGAGGATGGCACAAAATCGTGGACAAGTGCAAAAGCGAGCAGCCTTTGCAGCCAGCGATCAGTAGCTGCTGGCAGACCCACAACCAGCTGGACGACCATGGAGAACAAGGACACGACGATCCAAGTCAGCGCCAACCCGTCCTACGATGAGGATGGAGCCTGGCAAGAGCCGCCTGAAGGCGTGAGCAAGGCCATGGCCGGTGGCTTTACCGTCGCCGCTCTCGGGGCCGGTGTCCTGATCGGCTTTCTGGCCTTCAACGGCGGGGCCGCCCCGGCCCCCGCGCCCACGCCCGCGCCCACGCCCGCGCCCGCGCCCACGGAGCCAACCGCCACGATGGCGCCTACCAGCACGCCCGAGTCATTCATGATCGTGGACGAGCTCGCGCTCGAGTACGCCGCTCGCGGCTGCGACGCGTCGACCGCCGAGTCCCGGCGCATGCTGGACGTGGACACCGACCTCGTGGACATTGCCAAGCTGATCGAGGGAGACGAGTTTGCGGGCGTCAAGAAGCAGTTCACTGGTGGCGCCCGCGCGCAGGCGAAGACGAGCTGCACGGACATGCTGGACCAGATCAAGGACCTCGACACGACCGGCTGGAGCACCGACCAGATTGTGCTGCGGGAGCTGCTGCACGAGACGGTCAAGTTTGACCTGCTGGAGGTGGAGTTTTCCCTAGCGCTACATCCCGGTGCACTCGATGCGCGGCCCGGTGCGCTCGTACGGCGGGTACGTGAACCCGACGCTTGTGACAGCCGAAGACTTTCAGTCGCACGCCGAGGACGTGCAGTACCTGGCCGAGTACGCGGATACGTGCGTCGACCGGATGACCGAGGGCTTGGAGCTGGGCTACAAGGCCCACTCGCAGACGGTCGAGTTTATGCCGGAAGTAATCGCCGAGATGCTCGACGTGCCCTCGATGAAGGAGCTGGCTGTGCTGACCAAAGCCTTCAGTCTGATCGACTCGGTGCCGGGCGCCAAGCAGTACGAGGACCTGCTGGTGTCCGCGGGCCAGAACCTGACCGCCTCGTTTTCGGCCTTTGCCGACTACCTGGAGGACACGTACGTGCCGGCACTCAAGGCGAGCGGCCCCGAGTCGTTTTCCATCAAGGACCGCGTGCCGGCGAACAAGCGCGCCATTTACGACGACTATCTGGTTCCCTACTACACGAGCACCAACATGACCGCGGACGAGGTGCACGAGCGCGGTCTCGAGGAGGCCGCGCGCATCACTGCACGCATGGAGGAGATCGCCAAGCGGCAGGGCTTCGATTCAGTCGAATCGTACCGCGACGCACTGCAGGAGCTGGACACCAACAAGTACGAGAACAAGTGGGACATGGTTGCCTACCACAAGGAGCAGGGCCTCGCCCTGTACCCGCTTCTGAACGCGCTCTTCACCAACATGCCGGACATTGGCTTCTTCGTGGAGGCTATTCCCGAGGCGTCCGCGACGCCAGACCGCGGCGCCAGTTACACAAGTTCCAAGCGCCGCGTCAACATCAACGCCGTGTACTACGAGAACTTTCGCCGCCACACCGCCCCGGCGCTGATGGCGCATGAGGGTGTTCCCGGCCACCACCTTCAGCTGCAGACGGCCCGCCGCATCCAGGGCCTGCACCCGCTGCGCGCCCGCCTCCGCTTCACGTCCTACACGGAGGCTGGGGCTTGTACAGCGAGTACCTCGCCGAGAACGACATGGACTTTTACCAGGACGATGCCGCCATGTTTGGCCGCCTGCAGCTCGAGCAGATGCGCGCCGCGCGGCTCGTGGTGGACACCGGCCTGCACCACAAGGGCTGGACGTACGACGACTGCGTCATCTTTATGTTCGACAACTATGCTGCCTCGCAAGCCGCCTCGGAGGGCCAGTGCCTGCGCTACATCGGCCTCGTCGGCCAGGCTCTCGCCTACAAGAGCGGCGAGATCGTCATTAAGGAGCTGCGCGCGCGCGCCGAGGCCGCGCTGGGCGAGAACTTTGACATCAAGGCGTGGCACAACGAGGTCCTCCAGGCGGGCATGCCCCCCGTCAACGTGCTCGAGACCATCATGGACACCTGGGTGGCCAGGGAGGTCGCCAGCTTCGCCTGACTGACGTGTGATGACGGACATGTGAGATTTGGAACGTCTCCCAATTGCAACATCACAAACACCTTTTTTGTGCCTTTGCAACGATTGCGAACCAAATTCCCGCCAGCCCCACGCAACTGAGCCACCGCGCCAAGCAGCGCCCTGCTCGCTGTGGCGCCAGTGTCCGCCGCCATTGATGGTGACCTTGGCCTTGTCAAAAGGTCAAAGGAAACGGCGGGCTGACCTTGTCATCATGCCTCAAAGGCCCGAGGGAGGGAGGAATGAGGGAGGGAGGAGAGAGGGCACAAAAAGCGAGCAGCCAGCCTGCCAGAAACAGCAGCAGCAGCCTTTGCAGTGTGTCTCTGCTGCAACAGAAACAGCCAGCAGTCGCTGCTGGCAGACCCACAACCAGCTGGACGACCATGGAGAACAAGGACACGACGATCCAAGTCAGCGCCAACCCGTCCTACGATGAGGATGGAGCCCGGCAAGAGCCGCCTGAAGGCGTGAGCAAGGCCATGGCTGGCGGCTTTACCGTCGCCGCTCTCGGGGCCGGTGTCCTGATCGGCTTTCTGGCCTTCAACGGCGGGGCCGCCCCGGCCCCCGCGCCCACGCCCGCGCCCGCGCCCGCGCCCGCGCCCACGGAGCCAACCACCACGATGGCGCCTACCAGCACGCCCGAGTCATTCATGATCGTGGACGAGCTCGCGCTCGAGTACGCCGCTCGCGGCTGCGACGCGTCGACCGCCGAGTCCCGGCGCATGCTGGACGTGGACACCGACCTCGTGGACATTGCCAAGCTGATCGAGGGTGACGAGTTCGCGGGCGTCAAGAAGCAGTCCACGGGTGGCGCCCGCGCGCAGGCCAAGACGAGCTGCACGGACATGCTGGACCAGATCAAGGACCTCGACACGACCGGCTGGAGCACCGACCAGATTGTGCTGCGGGAGCTGCTGCACGAGACGGTCAAGTTTGACCTGCTGGAGGTGGAGTTTCCCTACGAGCGCTACATCCCGGTGCACTCGATGCGCGGCCCGGTGCGCTCGTACGGCGGGTACGTGAACCCGACGCTTGTGACAGCCGAAGACTTTCAGTCGCACGCCGAGGACGTGCAGTACCTGGCCGAGTACGCGGATACGTGCGTCGACCGGATGACCGAGGGCCTAGAGCTGGGCTACAAGGCCCACTCGCAGACGGTCGAGTTTATGCCGGAAGTAATCGCCGAGATGCTCGACGTGCCCTCGGTGAAGGAGCTGGCTGTGCTGACCAAAGCCTTCAGTCTGATCGACTCGGTGCCGGGCGCCAAGCAGTACGAGGACCTTCTGGTGTCCGCGGGCCAGAACCTGACCGCCTCGTTTTCGGCCTTTGCCGACTACCTGGAGGACACGTACGTGCCGGCACTCAAGGCGAGCGGCCCCGAGTCGTTTTCCATCAAGGACCGCGTGCCGGCGAACAAGCGCGCCATTTACGACGACTATCTGGTTCCCTACTACACGAGCACCAACATGACCGCGGACGAGGTGCACGAGCGCGGTCTCGAGGAGGCCGCGCGCATCACTGCGCGCATGGAGGAGATCGCCAAGCGGCAGGGCTTCGATTCCGCCAAATCGTACCGCGACGCACTGCAGGAGCTGGACACCAACAAGTACGAGAACAAGTGGGACATGGTTGCCTACCACAAGGAGCAGGGCCTCGCCCTGTACCCGCTTCTGAACGCGCTCTTCACCAACATGCCGGACATTGGCTTCTTCGTGGAGGCTGTCCCCGAGGCGTCCGCGACGCCAGACCGCGGCGCCAGTTACACGACCGCCAAGCGCCGCGTCAACATCAACGCCGTGTACTACGAGAACTTTCGCCGCCACACCGCCCCGGCGCTGATGGCGCATGAGGGTGTTCCCGGCCACCACCTGCAGCTGCAGACCTACAATCGCATCCAGGACCTGCACCCGCTGCGCCGCGAGCTCTGGTTCACGTCCTACATCGAAGGCTGGGGCTTGTACAGCGAGTACCTCGCCGAGAACGACATGGACTTTTACCAGGACGACGCGGCACTCTTCGGCCGCCTCCAGCAGGAGCAGATGCGCGCCGCGCGGCTCGTGGTGGACACCGGCCTGCACCACAAGGGCTGGACGTACGACGACTGCGTCGCCTTTATGTTCGACAACTATGCCGCCTCGCAAGCCAAGTCGGAGGGCCAGTGCCTGCGCTACATCGGCCTCGTCGGCCAGGCTCTCGCCTACAAGAGCGGCGAGATCGTCATTAAGGAGCTGCGCGCGCGCGCCGAGGCCGCGCTGGGCGAGAACTTTGACATCAAGGCGTGGCACAACGAGGTCCTCCAGGCGGGCATGCCCCCCGTCAACGTGCTCGAGACCATCATGGACACCTGGGTGGCCAGGGAGGTCGCCAGGCTGGCCTGATGACAGGGACCCTCGCCGCTTCTCGAACAATCCATTGATTCTTGTCGCACCCCAAAGCACCACCATTGCCATTGCAGCCAATGGCCGCCACTCATTGCACCTGCTCACCCCTCTTGCTGACGTCCACGACGCGCGAGCTGGCTTGGCTCGAAGAACACAGAAAAACCAGCAGAGGGGGGCTGCTTGCGTTCTTCGGCTGCTCAAGCAGATGCACGCCACGCCTCTGCGACGGCTGCGCCACTTTGCTGCCTTCCTTGTCGTCGACCAGCTCTCCTCGCCTCCAACCAAGACAAGACATCATGTCGCCGAGCAGCCCAAGAGGCATCGTGTTGCGTTCCCGATCGACTATTGCAACGCCAATTTTTTTTGTGCACGAGCCAGCCAGCCAGCCAGCCAGCCAGCCAGCCAGCCAGCCAGCCAGCCAGCCGGCCAGCCTGCCTGCCTGCCCGCCAGCCAGGAGAGCCCTCGCCAGGGCGCGTCAGTCCTCACGGGCGCACGGCAGGCACAAAAAATGGTTGGTGTGTGGAGCGTGGTTGTGTGCTTGCAACGACGGTCTTTCTCCAAAACGAGCGGTGCGAACAGCACGAGCATGCAACGAGCGGCACCGAGCACAACGAGCAGGCAGTGCACGGCTTCGCCGAGGATGTCGAATGTCGAATTTCGGAGCTGCTCTTGGTCTGGTGGAGGCAAGGAGCAGCCTGTTGATCGGGGAGGAACACCGCCAGCGGCCCATCGCGCGCGACTTGCGCCACAAAGAACGAGAGACACTGCGGAGAGTGTCGCCATGCGCCGTTGAGCTCGGCTTGGGCTTGGGGCGATTTGTGCCTCTTGGCTTGCTCTGCTTGCTCTGCGTTCTTCTCCATCCTCTGGGCTTGCACTACCTCGTTGTCGAAGCAAACCCGCAACAAGAAGGAAGCAAGGCAAGATGGACGCCAAGGACACGACCATTCAGGTGCACAACCCGTCGTACGAAGATGGCGCGGAGGAGGTGGCCAAGGGTGGCGTGAGCAAGCTCGTGGTGGGCGGCATCGTTGCCGCCATTGTGATCGGCGCTGGAGTCGGGATCGGGCTCGCGGTCTCTGGCAGCAGCGAGGCAACGATGGCGCCGACGGCTGCGCCGACCGTTGCCGTCATGCTCTCTGCTGCGCCCACCGCTGCGCCCACCGCTGCGCCCACCGCTGCGCCCACCGCTGCGCCGACGGTGACGCTGCAGAACCTGGTGGACTCTCTCGCCCGCAACTACGTGTCAAACGGGGCTGCACGCCCCCGGCAGGGCTTCTCCCTTCCGGCCTGGACACGGACGTGCGGTCCAAGATGCTGGCTCGCGACCTGGAGTACGTGGGCAAGTTCTTCGCCAAGTCCTACACCGACTCGGCTCGCGCCGAGCAGATGCTGGACTGCAACGAGATCCTCGATGCGATCAAGGACCTCGACACTACGGGCTGGGCCACGGATGACGTCGCGCTCAAGCAAGTGCTGGAAGAGAGCGTCAAGTTTGACGTGCTTGAGACCAAGTACCCGTACGAGCCCGCTATTCCGGTTCACTCGATGTCGGGCCCGGTCAGCGTGTACGGGCGTTTCCTCAACCCGACGTTGGAGACTGTACAGGACTTCGTGGACTTCTTCGGCCTCCTCGACGCTATCGTCGACTATGTCCAAAGGTACTGCATTGGGAACATGCGGTGGGGCCTTGCCAACGGCTGGAAGGCGCACTCGCTGACCGTGGAGTACCAGCCTGCGGTGGTGGCTGAGATCGTCAACGTGACCAAGGTCGAAGACCTGGCCATCCTCACCAAGGTGTTCAGCCTCATCGGCGTTGTCGATGGAACCGCTGATTTTGCTGAGCCCTTCCGCGAGCAGGGGACCAAGCTGATCGAGGCCTATGAGGAATTTGCCGACTATGTGGAGAACACCTACGTCCCGGCGCTCAAGGCCAACGGCCCGGAGTCCTATGGCATCGTTGGCCGCGTGCCCGCGGACAAGAGCGCCATCTACGACGAGTACCTCGTGCCGTACTACACCAGCACCAGCATGACCGCTGACGAGGTGCACAACCGCGGCCTCGCCCAGGTCGAGTCCATCCGCACGCGCATGGAGGAGATCGCCGCGCGCCAGGGCTTCTCGAGCGTCCTCGCGTACCGCGACGCTCTGTACGAAGACGAGGCCAACAAGTACAGCAGCAAGGAGGACATGCTCGAGTTCAACCGCCTGCAGGGCGACATCATGTACCCGCTCCTCGAGCCCATCTTCAAGAACATCCCGGAGGAGCGCTTCGTGGTGGAGGCTATCCCCGAGGCGTCGGCCACCGAGGACAAGGGCGCGAGCTACGAGATCAACTTTCGCCGCGTCAACCTCAACGCGGTGTTCTACCAGAACTACCGCCGCCACACCGCTCCGGCCCTCATGGCGCACGAGGGTGTGCCGGGCCACCACATGCAGCTCATGATCGACGAGGTCAACAAGGACCTGCACCCGCTCCGCGACAGCCTCCGCTTCACGTCCTACACGGAGGGCTGGGGCCTGTACTCGGAGTTTGTGGCCGAGAACGACATGGACTTTTACAAGGACGACGCCGCCGTCTTTGGCCGCCTGCAGCTCGAGCAGATGCGTGCCGCGCGTCTCGTTGTGGACACTGGCCTGCACTCCAAGGGCTGGTCGTACGACGAGTGCTGGAACTTTATGTTCGACAACTTTGCGGCTTCGCTGACTGACGCCAAGGGCCAGTGCCTGCGCTACATGAGCTACGTCGGCCAGGCGCTCGCGTACAAGAGCGGTGAGATCGTCATCAAGGAGCTGCGTGCGCGCGCTGAGGCCGCGCTGGGCGACAACTTTGACATCAAGGAGTGGCACGACAAGGTGCTGCAGGCCGGCATGCCGCCCGTCAACGTCCTTGAGACCATCATGGACGGCTGGCTCGACGAACAGGTCGCCAAGCTCGCGTAAATAAATTCTGTTTCCCCACTCTGCGCCCCTCTGGAAAGCGTCGTCGCCGAGGACGGCGTGTTTGCCGCCTGCGGCTCGAGCAGATGCGCGCCGCGCCTCGTCGGTGGCCTCTGGCCTGCGCACCACTTTGCCGCCTGTCGTCGGCCAGCTCCTGCCTCGAAACAAGGAGCTGCGCGCGCATCCGCCGAGCGAGGCCTCCAAGTGCACCATGAGGCTCCGGGCAAGCCCCCGTCAACGTCATCGAGACCGCCTCGCGATGGGCGTTGATGGAGATGCAGGCGCACACCGTGCCGGGATCGGCGAGACCGCTGCAATCGTGTTTTTTTTTTTTTTTTTTGAACCATGTGATGATCATCATGATGATCATCGCGAATCTTTTCCATCCAGGCCAGAGGCGAGCCCGGCTTGGCCTGTCCTTGCACGGCGTTTGCTCGGCGCCTGCTCGCACTGTTTGCGGCGAGCAGTTTTGGATGGTTTCTCCTCGTTGCTGCCCGAATCGTCGCCACCCGCACTTGGGCCTGCTTGGCGCCGATGTTTGTGCCGCAACGCGCGCCAAGGGGAGCGCCGCGAGGCGCCGCGAGCACGCAAAACAAGCTTGAGAGGGCTTTTGTGCCCCGGTCCAAGTGCTGCAGGCTCTGCGGCTCTTGCGGACTCGGGCCTTGTTGCGGCATCGTTTCAGGAAAGAACGCAGGCATTTGTTTGCGTCGTTGCCGTCGTCAGGGTCGCCCGTTTGGCTGTCGACCTGGCGTTGGCAGCGCATGGCTCGATGTTTCCGTGTCGGACTCGCACGTTGGATCAACAGCCCCGCCCCCACCGAGACGGCGTGCTTGCTGCTTGTTTGTGGATCTGTCAGGAGACCGTGGCGTGGCCTGGCTGCTGCTGCGCTTGGGCTCTGCGCTTGGGCTCTGCGCTGGAAAAGCGTGCACTACTGCAGTGCGGCAGAGCAAAGCCCAAACAAACGGCAGACAGCACAACAAGCCGCAAAGAGGAGCAAGCACGATGTCGACCAGCATCCAGGTCAACAACCCGGCCTTCGAGGCCGATCAAGAAGCACGCCCAGCGAGCTCGGGCTCCGGTAGCTCGAACCGCGTGACCAAGCGGGTGCTCGTCGGCGGCCTCGGCGTCGTCGCCGTGAGCGCGGGCCTCGTCGCGGGCGTCATGACGCTGGGCAGCGGCGCGTCGAAAGAGGCCCCGGCCGCAGCCGCGATCGCGCCCGCACCCAGCGGGCCCACCGGCGCGCCCACTCAGGCCGGCCCCCAGCTTGTCGCGCCTGTCGCGAGCTCGCCGGAGGCGGACTACGTGGACCGCCTCGCCCTAAGCTACGCCTCGAACGGGTGCAGCGCCCCCGCGTCGCGGGAGGGCTTCGAGCTGGAGCTGGAGCTGGACGACGAGATGGCCGAGCTGATGAAGATGCTGGAGCGCGATGCCGAGTTTGAGGCCCGGCACTTTGAGGCGAGCAGCTCGAACGCCCGCGGCGCCGCGATGCAGCAGAACAGCTGCCAGGGCATCTTTGACGCGATCAAGGACCTTGACACCACGGGCTGGACCACGGAGGAGGTTGTGCTCAAGCAGGTGCTGGAAGAGAGTGTCAAGTTCGACTTGCTCGAGGCCAAGTACCCGTATAACACGTACATCCCCGTGCACTCGATGCAGGGCCCGATCAGCGTGTACGGGCGCTACCTCAACCCGACGCTCCGCACGCAGAGGGACTTTTACAACCACGCCAGTCTTGTGCAGTCCATCGCCAACTACGCGGACGGCTGCGTGCGGCGCATGCAGCAGGGCCTGTCGCTCGGCTACAAGGCGCACTCGCTGACCGTCGAGTACCAGCCGGCCGTCATCGCGGAGATGCTCAACGTGCGCTTCGTGCAGGACCTTGGCCTCATGAAGAAGGCCTACAGCCTGCTCGACTCGGTGCCCGGAGCCCGGAGCGCCGAGCCCAACCTGCGCCAGGCCGGCATCAACTTTTACTGGGCCTACCGCGGCTTCTCGGACTACCTGCAAAACACCTACATCCCGGCGCTCAAGGCCAACGGCCCCGAGTCCTTTGGCATCGCTGGCCGCGTGCCCGCGGATAAGCGCGCCATCTACGACGAGTACCTCGTGCCGTACTACACCAGCACCAGCATGACCGCTGACGAGGTGCACAACCGCGGCCTCGCCCAGGTCGAGTCCATCCGCGCGCGCATGGAGGAGATCGCCGCGCGCCAGGGCTTCTCGAGCGTCCTCGCGTACCGCGACGCTCTGGAGGCGGACGAGGCCAACCAGTACAGCAGCAAGGAGGACATGCTCGAGTACAACCGCCTCCAGGGCGACATCTTGTACCCGCTCCTCGATTCTGTCTTCATCAACGTGCCGGAGGAGCGCTTTGTGGTGGAGGCCATCCCCGAGGGGTCGGCTACCCCGGACAAGGGCGCAAGCTACGAGATCAACTTTCGCCGCGTCAACCTCAACGCGGTGTTCTACCAGAACAGCCGCCGCCACACCGCCCCGGCCCTCATGGCGCACGAGGGTGTGCCGGGCCACCACATGCAGCTCATGATCGAGGAGAGCATCCGTGGTCTGCACCCGCTGCGTGCCAGCCTCCGCTTCACGTCCTACACGGAGGGCTGGGGCCTGTACTCGGAGTTTGTGGCCGAGAACGACATGGACTTTTACAAGGACGATGCCGCCATGTTTGGCCGCCTGCAGCTCGAGCAGATGCGTGCCGCGCGTCTCGTTGTGGACACTGGCATGCACTCCAAGGGCTGGTCGTACGACGACTGTGTCAACTTTATGTTTGACAACTTTGCGGCCGGGATGGAGACCGCCAAGGGCCAGTGCCTGCGCTACCTGAGCTACGTCGGCCAGGCGCTCGCGTACAAGAGCGGTGAGATCGTCCTCAAGGCGCTGCGTGCGCGCGCCGAGGCCGCGCTTGGTGACAACTTTGACATCCGCCAGTGGCACGACAAGGTGCTGCAGGCCGGCATGCCGCCCGTCAACGTCCTTGAGACCATCATGGACGGCTGGCTCGAGGAGGAAGGCCAAGTTTGCCTGATTCTCATCGATCGAGCACCCACCCAACCAACCCATCTTGTGTTTCGTTTCCCTCTGCGCCGCTCTTTTCAACGCCTTCTGTCCAGCGGTGCACAGCCGGCTAGGCTAGCCAAAGAGTTGCCCCAGGCCGCAGACGCCGTCGCGGGCGTGCGCGCTTTGCACCGAAGCAGCCTGACATGCCGCCGCCGCCGCCGCCGTCGCACAGCTGTTGTGGCCATTATTGGGCGCCAGCCCAGCTGCCGCACTACCGTACCGCACCTGGTACGTACGGTACCAGGTACCGGGCTCGAGTACGGTACGTACCGGTACGCACTTGAAGATCGTTCCTGGAGGGCTCCTTGAGCTCGGCGAGGAGCGTGGCGTCTGCTCCCAGAACCTGCTCGAGGAGTCCAGCTTCCTGCAAATGCGCGGTGTTCGATTTACCAGTATCCGTTCGTCAGAACCAGAGCGGAGGCGTCCTCCCCTCACCCGATCACGCGTTTGCTCGCACTTCGTGCATGATTTTCAGACGCTGGGTCTGCTAATAGACAGCCTCGGAACGGAATGTTCCAGAACGGTTCCGAGTTCCGGCGCCAGTGATTGCGCCGTTAGGGCCTGGCTAGGCGGAAACGGTAGGACTCGAAACCCTGCTTTCGGTGGCTGCAAAGAAAAGCAAGCAGGGAAAGGGAGGGACGGCCGCGCGAGGGCGTCGAGAGCAGCAGCAGCAGAACCCCAATCAAGGGAGACAACACGATGTACTGAAGGAGGCCCAGAGCACCACCGATAGCAGCGCCAAGCAGCACCAGCAGCACCAGCAGCAACCGCAGCAACCGCAGCCAGTAGCACCACCATCGAAATGACCGAAGTCTGCAGCTCCACCAGCGGCACGAGCGTCTTCGGATGGGCGGCCAGCGCCCGCAGCAGGCGTCCATGAGGGCGTCGAGCAGCGCCTGGAGCAGATCTGCGAGCACTGCCCCAACTTTCTCCTTCCGACTGTACTCGAGGGCATGCTCGAGGACGTGCTCCAGGGCGTGGAGCAGGACGAGCTCGCTGGCATCCTCGCGCGCCTCAAGGCGGTCGACGGCCCCAAGCACCGCGGTTACCGCCTGGGGCTCAGCGCGCTCGAGGGCTGCGTCGCGGAGGGCCGCGACGCCTTCTTCCGCCGTCTGCAGCGCATGTCGCCCGAGCAGATCGCCGCCTTTCGCGCGCAGGCCGAGTGACCGCCACCTCCGCCACGCGCGTACGCAGCATTACGCGTTGTCGCCCCGTGCACCCGTGCCCCACGCGACAAGGCCCCAGGACGCGCATGTCATAACCCGCAGCCTCCATATCTGTCAATCCATCCATCAATCCATCAACATCTATCAAGAGCGTAGCGTTGAGCCCGCGTCCGCTTGTCCTGGCGCCACGCACGTAGCGCCGTGGGACGTGCTGCGGCACTTCGCCAAGCCCTGGCCGCCCGTACTTGCATGGTACGGCGGCGTCGCCGTAGTGCGTTGGGACGCGACGCGAACGCCAACTCCGTGGGCGGTTGTGGGACAGACAGATAGTGGAGCTACCAGTAGCGGAGGACGATGCTGTCGCCGACGTTCTCGGCGAGGCTGAGCTGCCGCGTGGAGCCCGGGCGCGCCTGCATCGGGCGCTTTGACGGCGAGCGCGCCCTGCTTGCTGTGGGCAGCAGCGGCAATAAAGTGCTCCTGCACAGCTCGGATGAGCTGGGCAAGAGCGGCACGTTGCGGCCGCGGTACCTCAACATGACCGGCGAAGTGGCGACGCTGGCTTGCGGGGCCTTTGGGGAAGGGCAGCGCGATGTGCTACTCGTGGGCGGCCGTCCAGCTTGCTTGCGTACGATGTTCATGACAACTGCGACAGGTTCTTCGTCGAGGTGCCCGAAGGCGTGCGCTGCGTGCGCATGGGCCGCCTGCACAAGCAAGAGGACCCGCTTGTCTTTGTAGGCGGCAACTGCGCGCTGCAGGGCTTTGACGCGGACGGCCAGGCAGTACTGGACCGTGATCGGCGGCAACGCGTCGTCGCTGGCGTTCTGCGACCTGGACTCGGACGGCGGCCCCGAGCTCCTCGTGGGATCGGACGACTTTGAGATCCGCGCCTTCCAGTCGGAGGAGAGCATGATCGAGGTCACCGAAACAGAGAGTGTGCTGCAGCTGTGCGCCTTGAGCGCTTCGGGCTCGCGCTTTGCGTACGGCCTGCAGAACGGCACGATTGGGGTTTACGACGGCGAGACGCGCGTCTGGCGCGTCAAGGCCAAGGACCATGTCAACTGCATGGTGTTCTTTGACCTCAACGGCGACGGCGTGGAAGAGCTGGTCACGGGCTGGTCGAACGGCAAGCTCGAGGCGCGCCGCAACGAGGACGGCCAGGTCGTATACCGCGAAACGCTCTCCAGCCCCGTCACGGCGCTACTCCGGGAGATTTCCGCAACACTGGCCAGGACGAGCTCATCTGCCTCACGCTGGACGGCCAAGTGCGCGGGTACGCCTGCGCCAGCTCCCAGCGCGAGCTCGTGCCGCTGGGGGCGGCCGTGGGCGGCACAGGGCGCGAGGGCTTCGAGGCGGCCGAGGGCATTACGGCAGTCCCCTCTAGCCCGCAGAGCCCGCAATACCAGGTAATGCAGGCCATTGCCTTCAATGGTGGCGGTCCTGAGAACGACGAGGAAGCCAAGATGCGCGAGTGCCAAGCGGGTTTCGGCCCAGCCTCGCCAACGGCCGATCCGCAGGATGACGCGGCTGCGCGCAGGGAGGCCGAGGCCGATGCAGCCGCGGCGTTCGCGCTCGCCGAGGCGGAGCGGGCAAAGCACAACCAGGGCATGCACGAGCCCCGCGACGCCGAGCTCGCAGCTTTGCAAGAAAAGCTCACGCTGCGACTCATGGAGCTGCGCTCGCTTGAGGAGGCCATAGCCAACGCCAAGAGCGGCAGCGAGGAACGGCCCCTAGGCGCGATCCCAAAGGACACCCAGGTCAGCCTCGCGCTGCGCAGCAACGCCGCTGCGGGCTGCCTCGAGCTCACTGCAGAGACCAACAACGCTTGCGTGATCCATAGCGTGCTGGTCTTTGCCTTTGACGCCGGCGTGTTCGACTCGGAATGCATCATCCACGTCTCGGGCAGCAACCTGGCAAGCAGCCTGGTCGTGCCCTTGCGCGTGCGGAAAAACCTCGCTACGGACCTGCGCGTGCAGACCTTTGTCTCGGCGCGCGGTTCGGCAGAGCTCATGCACGTCTTCGAGGACGACGTGCCGCTTTGCAGCTTCCCGGCATTCTGCTCCTGCCCTTCGTTGTCCGAGGACCTCGGCTCGGCCACCTTTTCGCTTGCGGGGCAGTCGCTCGAGTCGCTCACTGACGCGTTGCGCACCATGTTTAGCGACCAGGCCCTGCCGCCCGGCGGGCTGATCGATCACGAAAGGCATGAGCTTCGCTTGTGCCTTGAGCACGTTGAGGGCGCGCACCAGGTCGAGGTGCAGGCGCGCGAGGAAGGCGACAAAACGGTGCACGTGCAGCTACGCTGCGACTCGCGCTCGAGCTGGCATCGCAAATTGTGCAAGAGCTGGTCGTGCAGCTCGGGATCGGCCAGCTCGAGTCCAGCGTGGACTTTCCGCCAGAAATGCGCCGCCTCGAGGCGCTCATGGAGCAGGTGCAGGAGCTCAACTCGATTCGGCAGCGCTTTGGCGCCGAGCTCGCGGACGAGTCGCACTACATCAAGAGCCTGATTGTCAAAGCCGAGACGCGCGCATGCTCGGCGACATCACCAACCTCACGCAGCGCTACCAGGAGCTCACAAGCCTCAACCTGCAGCTCGTCGGCGAGTACAGCAAGCGCGCCAACAACCAGCGCCAGCTCTGGACAGCCTCAAGCAGGTCAACCAGATCATCCAGTGGGCCTCGCGTTTGCGCGCTGGCAAGCCGCAGACGGCCATGATCGCTGCCTGTCGCAAGGCCATCAAGACCACCAACCTACCAGCGCTCTTCCACGCCCTCACCTCGTACGGCACCTAGCCCTTGCGCCGGCCCAGCGGCCCAGCAACCCGCCGATGCCACAGCAACCAACCACATACTACAAGACCACACCTAGACTAGCCTAGCCTAGCAAGCCGAACAATATCCACAGCGACCTCCCACCCCTCTGCCCCATCCGCCCAGCGAACTCGAGCCCGCGAGCTCGCCCGAACCTTCGGCGACGGCACGGTGAGGACTAGGATCTTGACCTGCTCTGACATCCTCCACTCCAGGGGAAGTGTGAAGGCCTCGACGCCGCGGCGCTGCCCGACGGTCGCTCTGCCGTAGTCTCTGTCCGACCTCCCAATAGTTCGCGTCCGGTTCTGGTTGGCGTTTGTCAACGTTCGTTCGTTCAAAAACGCAGCGGCGGCCGAAAGCTGCGCTGCGCGGTCCTTCGCGGTCGATGGCGGAGGAGGCGGGCGGCGCGCGCGTGGCCGTGGCCGTCCGCGTGCGGCCGCTGGGCGCCGAGGAGGAGGTGCGCGAGTGCGACACGTGCGTGCGCTGCGTGCGCGGGCGCGAGCTCTGGCTGGGGGAGTCGCGGCGATTTACGTTCGACGTGGCGTACGACGAGTCGACCTCGCAACGCGCCCTGTTCGAGCACTCGGTGGCTGGCCTCGTGGACGGCTGCCTGCAAGGCTATAATGCCACGGTGCTGGCCTATGGCCAGACGGGGAGCGGCAAGACTTACACGATGGGCATGAGCGCCGCCGCCGCGAGAATGGCGCGACGGGACGCGGCGAACGAGCGTGCGCTGGGCGACCCGCAAGGCGTGCTGCCGCGCGTGTGTGAGCTGCTGTTTGCGCGTATCGCCGACGCGCCCGAGGAGCTGCGCTTTAGCGTCAAGGCGGTCTACCTGGAGGTGTACAACGAGACCGTGCTGGACTTGCTGGCGCGGCGCGGCGGCCAGCCGCCTAAGAAGCTGCACATTCGCGACAAGGCCGAGGCGGGCGGCGTGCTCGTCAAGGGCGCAAAGCACGCCAGCGTCGAGTCTCTGGGCCAGGCTCTCGAGCTGGTGGAGCTGGGCGCGGCCTTTCGCGCGACGGGGTCTACCAAGATGAACGCCAAGTCCTCGCGCTCGCACGCTATCTTCTCTCTGGTCGTAGAGCGCGTGGACACGCGCAATAGGACCTCGCGGACGGCCAAGTTTCACCTCGTGGATCTCGCCGGGTCGGAGCGCAACAACCGCACGGGCGCGGTTGGAGAGCGCTTCCAAGAATCCATCCAGATCAACCAAGGCCTACTGTCGCTCGGCAACGTCATTAGCATCCTGGGCGCCGACTCGCCCGAGGCGCGCCGCAGGCACGTCCCGTATCGGCAGAGCAAGCTGACGAGGCTCTTGCGCGACTCGCTGGGCGGCAACTCGCGCACGCTGTTCATTGCCTGTGTGAGCCCTGCGGACGAGAGCTATGCCGAGACGCTAAACACGCTAAAGTACGCCAACCGCGCGCGGAACATAGAGAACACGCCCATTGTCAACGAGGCGCGCTCGCCGGCACGGAGCAGGCTTCCGCCAGACCTGGACAAGCTGCTCGACCGCGACGACGGCGAGCCCGAGGATGAGGACGAAGGGCGGGCCAGCGACCTCCGCAGCCCAGTGCAGGGTACGGACGTGCGCCGCGAGCTGGCAGCGCTGCTAGAGCTGGCCGGCAGCGCAGGCGAGCCAGGGCGAGCGGTCAAGTGCGTGGCCATGGGTCTGCGCCGCCTGCTCAAGAGCGCCGGGGCCCAGCACGCCCTGGTGGTTGCCCCCGAGCCAGCCGCGCCGAGCTCGGCTGCCGGCCCCTGCCTGCGCGAGGCCTGCGCGACCGAGCGCGCCGAGCTCCAGGGCAAGCTGCGTGACGCCGAGGCCGACCTCGAGCGCGACGAGACGATCTTCGCCGGCAAGATGGGCGAGCTGCAGGCTCTGCGCGACCAGCTTGCCAACGTACACGAGGATCGCGAGCAGCTCCGCCTGCGTCTGATCGAGCTCGAGGAGGAGAACCGCCACCTCCTTAACGACGCATCCCCCGGCTCGCAGATCCCTTCTGTTGAAACTACTGGCTCTGCCTTTGGGCCATCCTCGGCTGGTCCAGGTCCCGGCGGCCTCGCGGCGCGGCTGCGCGAGGTGGAGCGCGCCGAGCGCGAGGCCACCGCGCGCGCGGACAACCTCCGCGACCAGCTCAACGCAGCAAACGAGCGCCTCGAGCGTGTGGCTGCGGAAAAGACCCTCGCAGAGTCTGCCAGCGCCGGCCTGGCCGAGCAGGCCCGCGCTCTGCAGCGGCGGCTTGGGCAGCTCGAGGAGCAGCTCGAGGAGCAGCGTAAGGAGCAACAGCGCGAGGTTGATGCATGGAAAGCAAGCGAACGCCCAGTGCCCAGCAACGCCGAAGCGGAAGATACCGTGCGCGGCGTGTTGCGCGCGTGCGCCAAGGCCCGCCTCGCCGTCAAGCGCCTCTCGCGCGACCGAAACCAGGTGCTTGAGCTCGACCAGTCGCGCAGCGAGCTGGAGCAGAGCCTATCGCGAAGCGTGGGACGACCAAAGGACAGCCTCCGGGCTGTCGAGAAACGGATTAAGGCCCTGGACGACTCTGCTCGCGACATGGGGCCTGAGGACGAGGCGCTCGGTGCGCTGCTTGCGGAACGAAGCCGCCTTGAGCGCGAGCGCAAGGACATTCTCGCGGTGCAAGAGGGCATGAAGGACTCGACGGCTGCCGCGCTGCGCGAATTAGCGGTGGAGCGCGAGTTCGCCTCGAACCGGGCCAAGCAGGCCGCGCAAGAGCTTGCCAACCACGGCCTCGGCGGCGCCTCGTCGGTGGCCCAGCTCTTGCAGACCAAGATGCACGAGGTGTTTGCGTCCCTGGCGCCCGCCAATAGACCCGCGGCACTAGCGGCGCTCTGCGCGGCCATCGCCGAGCTCGAGGAGGCGCGCCTCCGCGACAGCAGCGACAGGGCGCGTTTGCGGCTCGCAGTCGAGAAGGCCCAAGCGGCCAAGGACGAGGCGGAGGATGCGCTGACGCGCGAGCGGCACAGCCACGCGGAGGCCCTTGAGGCCAAGCGCACCGGGCGCCCCTCGCGGCTCGACCAGTACATCGCGAGCCTGGAGAAGGACCTCCGGCACCAGCGCCGCACGATCGCCGAGCTCACGGCGAAGACGCGCGAGGCGCAGTCGCACCTCGGCGAACTGGCCCACCTGCGCGAGGAGCACGCCAACCTCAAGGCCTACTTGCGCAAGCACTCGCAGCTCAGCGCCTCCAGCCCTCGGCTGGCCAAGGCCTTGCCGGTGCCCGTCCGCTTGCAGCGCGGGGCGCTGACGGAAATCCAGCCGCTACGACGCCGGCAACGTGCCCGCGCCGCCAACTCGTGGCGGTGCACCAACGCGCAAGACCGCCGCGGGCGAGGACGCCGCCAACGACGAGCCGCCGCTGACGCCGAGCTCGCAGGCAAGCGGCTACTCGCAAGCCATGGCCAAGGCCTGGGCGATGGCCCAGCGCGGTAAATGAACGCCCAAAAGACTGTGTTGTTGTTTCTGTGTTGTATCTGGGCGTGTAGCCCGGCGTGCCGCGGGGCGGCTGCGACCGCGCGACGCGCCAAAGACCAACTTGAACAAGAGAGGAGTACGGTAGTACCGTACTGGTAGTAGATTGACAGACAGAATAGATTTGGGGTTGCACCAACGCCGGCACCCCACCCCGGATCGGTACAGTACCCAGCACCACCTCTAGAAGAGCTAGTACTTTTCCACGCGAAAGATGTTGCCCGAGGTGACGGACTTGAGCTGGCTCGTGATCACGTCGATCTTGGAGTGGTTGAGCCCCTTGGGTTGCACAAGGCCGGCGATCTCGTCGTCCATCTTGGACACCTCCTGCTGGAGCTGCGCGATGCGGACCGACTTGATGTCCTGCTTCTCCTTGAGCTTGACCGCCGTGGAGCGCAGGTCTTCGCAAAACATGCCGAGCAACTCAAAGTCAAGCTGCAGCTGCTGCGCGTCGCTGCCGTCCGGCGGCGGCTGCCGTGGTCGCGGCGGCGGCGGCACGACCCAGCTGACTTTCTTGGACACCAGGAAGCGGTCCTCCACCCTGTTGGCGGGCGCCTGGTGCACCGGGTTGGCCGACGCGGCGCTGGGCCCCCTGAACTTGGCCAGCTTCTTCATGTTTTTCTTGATGACACCGAGGCCGTCACCATGCTCGTCAAGCTCGGTTGCTTGCGCAGCCCCGGCTGGCCAACGCGCGGCGGCGGCCTTGGCGGCGGCTGCGCGCCCATGGCGCCGTTTGGCCTTGGCGGCAGCGGGGAGCGGGGCGGATGAAGGGGCGGCGAGCGGGTCGGGTGGTGCGGCGAGCGCGGCGAGCGCGGGTGAGCCATGGGCTGCTTCTCGCCGCGACGGTTGAGCATCTGGGGAGACGGCGGCGGCGCCATGGACGCCTTCGGGCGCGACATGAACTTTGTCGACGTCCGAAACATGGGGGGCCGCTCGGCCGGCGGGGGCGGGTTGTCATTGAGTGCGGGGGCGGCCAGCGGTTCTTGCGCTTCTTGGTGCGCTCCTTGGCCTTCTTTTCGCCGTAGATGATGGCGGAGGTCTGCGTGGTGGCCTCGTCGTCGTCCATGGGCTCGTCCTCGTCGTGGCCGCCCGTGGAGGACAGGCCCTTAAACTCGTAGCGCATCACGGACACGTCAAAGTGCGCGCGCTTGGCCTTGCGGTTCTTTTTGCCGACTTGCCAGAACCCGCCCGAGGGCTGGATGATCACGCCATAGTTCTCCTCCCCGGTCAGCCGCAAGATGTCCTGGTCTTTGAGGTTGATGCTAATAGAAAGCTCGGTCGGAAACACGTTGCCGGTGATGGTCCGGTACCTGTTCGAGTCGCTCAGCTTCTTGCGGGACCCATCCCGCATCAAGCGCTGCCGCAGCCCTGACTCCTCGTCTGACGACTCCTCATCGTCGCTATCCGACAGCTCCGCGTGCAACAGGAAGGGCCTCGCGCCGGCCGCCTCTTGCACGGCCGCCACGGGGCTGCCGCCCGCTCCACCGCCGCGACCGTGGCGTCCGTGGCGCTGGAGTACGTTCTCAAGTCCTGTTGCACCGGGCCAAAGTGGCCTCCTTCGCGGATGCGGGGGCTTCTGCCGCTTCTTGTGCGACTTCTTCTTCTTCTTATCGTCGTCGCGCACGGCCATCTTGGCGCGGTCGACATCGAGCCCGAGGTCCATCGCCCTCGCGCCCTCCCTCCAGCCCCGTCCTCCCTATCGACGACCACTTGCGCCTTCACACAGGGGGAATCCCCTTAAAAACACAAGCAGATTAAGGACCTGCCCTCTTTTTTCTTTCCGCTTTTCTTTCTTTCGATGTGGAGCTCGATGTGGCGTTCGATGTGGCGTTCGATGTGGCGTTCGATGTGGAGTCGCGTCGCGTGGATCGATCGCGAAAAGGTCTGCGCGTGGAATCGATCGATCGAACGGCCGCGACGGCATCGCGCAGCGAGGCTGCTGGTCGGTTGATGGTTGGCTGGCGCGTGTCCCACGCACGCATGCGCGCATCACTTGACTTGTCGTGAGCTTGTTGGTTGAGGCAAAGCGCCCGAGTCCGAGTCGCGGCCTCCTCTCGACTTGCACTGCTGGGATGACCTTGATCGAGCGCGCGCGTGGCACGCAGGTAGTGGTGTGGGTTGGGGCCACACCGCGGCAAATGCGGGGCGACAAATGAATTTTGACAACCCCCGTTTGATTGACAGGCTGGGATCGGTCAATTGACCGACAGCGCGACGGGCAGCGCAGAGCCCCAACCCCGCTAGCTCGCTGGCTCGCTGGCTTGAGCTCGTTGCTCTGGCCCAGGCGCGCGCGCGGCGGATTCGAGAGTGCTGGCAGGCTGGCCCTCGTGCTCGTGCGCGCCTTGCTGACGAGCGGCGGTCTGACTGTCTTTGACGACGCCCGCTCGGCCCGCCTCGCTTGGTGCCTGAAAGAGGGCCTTCCGGACATTGACGCCCACTGTCCAGCATGGCAGCCGAGGATGCGCTGGCGCCCATCGAACTGCTTCAGCCGCTCGAGGCGATCCGAACGGTCGACCTGCTGAACAACCCGGCAGACCTCGGCTCAGCGGCGTCGAGCGATGAAGCGAAAACACCGACCGCTACGCCGGCAGACCTCGGCTCAGCGGCGTCGAATGAAGCGAAAACACCGACCGCGACGCCGGCGGACGATCGCGCTACTGACATTTGAAGCCGTCAGCGAGGGCGCGCTGTTCCTCAACTGGAGCGAGACGGTCGTCGCGGACGCGCTGGCCTTCTTCCGACCAACCGTGCCCAAGTTCAAGTTTCGCCAGAACGGCGGCAAAAGCGAGCTCATCCGCGGCTTGCGTGGCGGCACGGGCACGGGCATGAAGCGCTACTTTGAGGGCTGGATGCAGTTCCTCAAGCTCGGCCGCGAGTACGAATCCGAGTTCACCGTGCTCCAAAGCAAGGACGTGGCACTGCATCTCCTGGACGCCGCCAACGGCCTTTCCCGCCTCCAGGCTGGCCAAGCCCTGCAGCTGGACTCGGTCGAGGCCGTGGCTGCCGTCGCGCCCGACAACGCCACATACGACGGCGTGGCCACCATGACGCGCGACTACTTTGTGGGCACCGGAAACCGCGAGGGCGCCGCCTTGTTGTTCAAGGTCTGACTGTCAGTCGGCTAGCCCAGCGCCGCGTGGAACGACCGATCGATCCTCCAAATTGTCGAAGTGCTATTCAGCACCGTGCGCGCGGCGCATACGTACCAGCCTTGTGATTCTTCGTTGCAACCGCGAGGGCACCTTACGACCCCTTGAGCTTGTCCATCGGCTCGCAGCCCGCCAGTGCTCCAGCATCTATGCACCACTTCCTGCACCCGCAAGCAACTCGTTGGTTCAAGCGGCTGAACGCGAACGCAGTCAGTTCCCCAGGTCAAGGTTTGGTTACTTCATGGAGTCAAAAGCAGGGGACGGCTGTCGATGGCCAACCCGCCTCGCCCCGCCTGCAACTGCACATACGCGTGCCACTTCGCGTGCCCACGGTCTCGACAGGCGGCCACGAGCGAGCATGCAATGACTGACAGTGAGGAAGTCAAGCGCTGCCTTGCACATGTCCTGCCACAGATTTGGTGGATTCGCTGTGAGAACGAGCGCACACCCTGTGCGTCCATGTGCAAGGGGCCAAGTGGCACAAGGGGGCCAAGTGGCAGGCTGCAACGGGGTTCGGCACGCGTGCTGTGCGTCCAAGCGAAGTTGCAAGCGCATGCGAGCTTTCTTGAAATCAAAGAGCATGCAATCTTGTGCAGAGCGGGAAGGCACATCGAGCAACAGGACAGAGAGCAAGGGCAGCAGGAGCAAGCGCAGCAAGGAATTGTCGAACGCGGGAAGAAGGAGATGAAGGCCATCATCAAATGGTGGCTAGCGCTGGTGGCGCTGGTGGCGCTCGCGACGCCTGGCGTCGCAGGGGAAGTGGTGCTGTACAGCCGCAACCCCTATGGCAAGTGCCTCTTCTACGACCGATGATGCCGAGTACCGCACGGGCACATGCAGCGCAGCGTCCCATTTTCGATTCAAGCGGCACCCCTTCAGCTACTACGACCAGTTCGAGCTCCACAGTCGCCCAGGTTACTACCTCGGCGTGAAGGAAGACGCCCTGAGGTCGGGTAGCAAGGTCAAGGCGGTGAACCATGGCGACGGTATGGAGATCCGTGTCGATGGGACCAATGATGGCTGGAGCAAGCTCGTTTTCTATGAGGAAGACAGCCTGTGCATCGCCACAGACAGCGCCGGCCACGCGAAAGTGAGAACCCCGGAAGACGCGGGCCAGCGCTCTCACTGGCTTATCATCGACATTCCCGACAACTGCGCCAAGGCGCACTACCCTAGGTTCAGCTCGCGGTCGTTTTCGTGCACTGCGTGTCCGACTGGGACCTACCTCAACGCGGTAGGCAAAACGGTTGGCGACTGCAAGTCCTGTCCGGAGGGCAAAAAGGGGCCGGATGATGGTCGCACGTGGTGTATCCCTTGCTCCCCTGGCTCGGTCGCGCGCGGGACTCGCAACACCAAGTGCGAGCCTTGCGACTTTGGGCACTACCAGGACGAGGGTGGCAAGGGCTCGTGCAAGAAGTGCCTGGTAGGCCAGTACCAGAACAAGACGGGCCAGACCTCGTGCAAATCGTGTCCTTCTGGCCAGTACTCGACGGGGAAAGCCAAGGATTGCAGCTCGTGCGGGCCGGGCTCGTACCCGAACGAGGCCCGCGATGGCTGCGTCAAGTGTGGCGACGGGTTCGAGGTGACCGCTGCCAAGACCGGCTGCACCAAGTGCAAGTCGGGCCACTATTCCAACGAGGCGACCGGCTTCGTGTGCACTCCCTGCCAGAAAGGGACCGTTGCAGAGCCGGATGGGGGTGGATGCACCCTTGCGCCGACGGGGAGGTGAAGCCCTCGCTTGGCGAGGGAGCCTGCGAGGCGTGCAGGCCCGGCAGCTACGCTGCTTCTGCTGTGGAACCCTGCGAGCCCTGCGGAGACTTAACCTTCCAAGATGCCTCGGGTCAGACGCAATGCAAGCCGTGCAACGAAGCTGGCACTGTTCGCGTAGCTAACGATCGCAAAAGCTGCGAGTGCATCCCGGGCCGCTACGGGCTCGACTGCGCGCAGTGCGGCGCGGCAGACTGCGGGCCTTACGCGATAGAGCGCGGATGTGCCAACGGCGGCGGCTGTGAGTGCATCAGCGGGTCTGCCGGCCTCACGTGTGGGCAGCTGACCTTCACGGGCGCCGCAGAGCCGCAGACGCCCGCGCAGGTCGAGGCCTACTGCGCTGCGTATCTCGAGGACCCGGACGCGCGCACGTGCCCCTGTGGTCACGCCCCGGACGACAAAGGCGGCTGCGTACCGCCGAGCGGCACGGAAAGGCCTGGCCCCTCGTGCATTGAAGGCGCGGCGCTGCTCGAGGAGCGCTGCTACTTCATGTCCGACAACGTGGCGGACGTGCACGTGGCCCGTGACAATTGCGTCAACTTTCGGCTGGGCCTCGCGACTGTGCCGACCGCGGCCGTGCGCGACTTTCTGTTGGACCTCATGCGCAAGGAGGAGTCTCACGAGGCCACCAAGATGTGGGTCGATGTGCTTTGGTCCAACGTGGTTAAGGATGACGCGGACGCCCTCGCCGAGTCCGCGCTGCGTGCCGAGCCCCTGTGGATTGACGCGTCGCCCTTCGTGTTCAACGCCTCGTGGGTTGACCCGGCTGCGCAGCGCTTCGACGAGAGCGGCGTCGAGGGATGCTGGTTCCTTGACTCGGCCGACGGTCTGCTCAAGTCAGGGCCCTGCAACGCCACGGACATCTCGTTTGCGTGCATGAGCGCCGCCAACTTTGAGGCCTGTGACGAGGCCCAGGGCTGGTTTTTCGACGCAGTCATAGATCGCTGCGTGCAGAACGATTCTGTCGAGCCCGTCTGCGAGCCAGGCTGGGAGCTCTTCCGCAACGGGACGCAGTGCATGAAGAAGGAGGTGGTTGCGGGTGGTGCGAACGAGCTTGCGTTCGAGTCTGCGGTCGCGGTTTGCGCGAGCGTGGGCGGCGACATCGTCGAGCAGCACTCCCCGGGCGACGTCAACGAGATCGTGGCGCTGCTTGGCGGCAACACGACCTGGCTCAACCTTAACGCGGACACCTTTGACGAGAAGGAGACTGTGTTCACTTGGCCGAGTGGCTTGGTTGTCGTGCCACCTGAGCAGAACGAGGGCGTCGTCAAGGTTGGCCCTGGGTGCCTTCTGATGCGAAGCGGGGGCGCGTGGGAGTTCCAAACGTGCACGAGCCCGCAAGCGAGCGCAGTAGTCTGCGCACGCGCGCCGGACCAGTGCCCGGACGGGTTCCTGCTTCTCGACGGCAAGTGCGTCGGCGCGGTCGAGCGCGGCGAAAGAATGTACGTGCAGGACCTGGAGTGCGCCAAGCAAGGGCTCGACTCCGGAAACGCCACGCTGGAGAGCGCTGCTCTCGAGGTTTTGGACGCTCTTACAATGTGCGTTGAGGCTCGGGCATTCGAGGACGGCGAGCTGCGTCCGCGTATTGACGTGGTCGCAAAGCAGGCAGCGCTCTTGCTTGAGGGACACCTGTTCTCTGGGAATCCCGTGCAGCTCCCTGCGGCGGAGGCCAAGCTGCCGCTCGCGCATTTGTACAACGCCTCGGACACGTACTACTACTTTGGCGTGCTGGCTTCGCTGACCGGGCTGCGTTCTGCGGGACCCGGAATTGGTCTGTTCCGCTTCACGCCGTTGACGCACAACGTGGACAGCTTCATGAAGGCCAGCATCCCGACCTTCAAGTCGTGTGTGCGCGCCCCGTGCCCGTGCGGTATGTGGCGCAAGGGCACGGGGGATTGTGAGCCAGCAGAGGGCTCCTCGCTGTTCGCCGTCCTCCTCGAGCACTACCTGTCGTATGCGCGATGCGCGCTCGTGCCGCGCGCGCAGCGCCAGGCTCGCCTTTCGCTCGTTCCGGTGGATGCGTTCCTTTCGAGGTCTGTGCAGTGCTTGGCGGGCCTGCCGTCCGTGTCGGGAGGCGTCAGCGTGTCACAAGCTCTTGCGGCTCTGGACGAGGTGGACAACATCTTGCTCATACTTCACGACGTCGGCTTGTGGACGTCGCGCCTCCAGTCGGTCTGGGAGCTGGAGCAACAGGCCAAGGACGCGCTTACACGCGAGCCCTTAGTCGCCCTCGAGGTCCCGCCGTACGCGCTCGGCTTCACAAAGGCCAATGTCATGAAGCTGAGCGAGGGCTTGCGCAACCGGGTGCAGTTTTCACTCCAGGAGGAGCTCATTGGTGATTTAGAGGACACACTGAAGGATGAGCTAGCGTTTTTGAGCGAGGAGATGGACAAGAAGCTGCTCGCCGTGCAGAGCAACGTCATGGGCGCTGTGGCCAACTCAGAGGAGAGCATTCGTGAGGCCATTGTTGGTCTTGCCAGCTTCACGGCCGACGGCTTTGCAGGGGTGCACCAGGCTTTCGCAGCTGATGCTGAGGCAAGTGTGGCGCAGTACGAGCTCGAGATCGACTCGCTCATCGAGAAACAGGACGCTCTCGTGGCCCGCGCGCTGTCCGCTCTCAGCGGGGCCATGGCGGCAGCGCCGCTCCTCAACCTCACCCTCATCGAAGGCATCGTCCCAACGTACGAGCAGCTAATCAAGCTCACCAAAGAGTACAATGAGCTCCTGGAGCAGTACTACGACGACAAGGCCTCCCTGGAGAGCGCGCAGAGCCTCGTCAGCACGCTAACCACGATCGGATCCGTCCTGCTTATGGCAGTCTCGCTCGTCGGTGGCCCCGCCGGCATGGCAGCCATGGGCGCCGCCATCCTCGTGCCAATGGTCGGCGACGCCGTCGGCCGCCGTCAGCTCCACGGGCAGGCCGACCGCACCACCGATAGCTTCGTTGTGCCAACGCCCACGTACAGCTCGGCAGCCAGCTCTCGTCCGAAGGGGGGGCTGCGGCGCGGACGGCGATGAAAAAAGAGTAGAGCTCGCGCAGATGCCATCCAACACGCAGCCAAGTCAGCAACGCAATTCGGAACGAGGCTGGGGTGGGGAATCAAGGTCGGTGCAACCGAGCCCGTCGGATCTGCCGAGGTCGTCAACGCCGCACGCGACGCTGCCCACGCCGCCGACGCCGAAGCCGCCGACGCCCACGCCGCCGACGCCCACGCCGCCGACGCCGACACCGCCGACGCCCACGCCGCCGACGCCCACGCCGCCGACGCCCACGCCGCCGACGCCCACGCCGCCGATGCCCACGCCGCCGACGCCCACGCCGCCGATGCCCACGCCGCCGACGCCCACGCCGCCGACGCCGACACCGCCGACGCCGACACCGCCGACGCCCACGCCGCCGATGCCCACGCCGCCGACGCCCACGCCGCCGACGCCGAAACCGCCGACGCCCACGCCGCCGACGCCGAAACCGCCGACGCCCACGCCCGACGCCCACGCCGCCGATGCCCACGCCGCCGACGCCCACGCCGCCGCCGCCGACGCCGACACCGCCGACGCCGACACCGCCGACGCCGACACCGCCGACGCCCACGCCGCCGACGCCGACACCGCCGACGCCTACGCCGCCGACGCCGACACCGCCGACGCCCACGCCGCCGACGCCCACGCCGCCGACGCCCACGCCGCGCCGACACCGCCGTCCGGAGGGTCGCCGGGGTCGCCGGGGGCGCCGAGGGCGCCGGGGCAAGTGGTGCAGGTGCAAGCCCCACACGCTGGTTCGAGTTTTTGGACGCAGGCCAGCTCAAGTTTCAGAGGTTTTTGAACCGAGAGTGTGGGGTGGGCTGCAGTTTCTTTCTCAACGCCGTGACTGTGGGGGTTGCGGTAGCCGCGATTCGTTCGACGGTATCAGCCGAAGCCATGGTGGAGGTCGAGGGGACAAGCTCCTGCAGAGCGAATGTCGGCGCGATGAGCTGCAGGCACCCGAAAAAGGACTACGCGGTGTTGCTATCCTGCTGCAGCCATCGCTTTTCGAGCGGCGGTGGCACTTCCCAGCCAAAGAATCTGTGCGATGGGATCAACTACTACTACAACAACGGGACGGGGCTCGAGCCGATCTGCGAAAGTATTCCTGCTGCTGGAAACCACACCCCGGTGAAGCTGATCAACGGTGAAGAGGTTTGGCTGGAAAATGAGCTGAAGTCGGACCTGATATGCTCGAGGACAGGGCAGCAAGTCAGAAAATGGCTGAAGCTGGACAGCTGGCGGACGGTGGTGCACTGTACCGATGACGAGTCTCTGAACCTCACAGCTGATGGTTGGGAGGAGATTCTGAAAGTCAGCAGCAGTGGCGACCGCCGGCGACTTTCGATGGACAACCCGGCGCTTGACAACCCGGCGGTGGGAGGCCTGGTGAAACGTACCGCGATGACCGAGCAAAGAACGCTAGCGGCTGAGCAGTGCACCCGAAAGCGCCCGACCATGGCCGAGCGGCGAGCGAGCCTCGTGAGCAAATACGAGCGCAACCTCAAGTCCTTGTCGCAGTACGCGGCAGGCCCGGCTCATCCTTCTGCCGGTCTTTCCCCTGCAGACAAGGCAAAGCCAACGCCCAGCGGGTCGCAGAGTTCGACAAAGTGGGCGAGGCGCAAGAAGATGGCGGGCCGTGGTGCGTTGTTTGCAGCGCTCATGGCGGGAGTTGCGGCTTCCTTTGGCAAGAGCAAGGCCGAGTTCGACGACATTCCACCCCTGCCGAACGTCATGGACCAGGAGGCCCTGGACAGCACTGTGGAGCGTCTGTTTGCCCTGCTTCAACGTGCGACCACGTCGCTCATGCAGCTTGTGGAGCGCTTCGAAGCGCTTTTTGACGCCGAGCCGATGGCAACGCCGCCGCCCGAGGACGGCGACAGCGACGTTTTCAGCTCCGACCCGCAGATCTGGGAGGCGCTCATGAACGAGGTGTTTGACTTTCTCGAGTACGACGTCGAGCTGTGCCCAAAGCTGGTGGAGATTGTCGCGGAGGAGCAGGAGGACATCCCGGAGCGGCGGCGCCTCGCCATGGAGGAGCAAGGGCGTTTGGCCATGATGGAGCGGCGACGCAGGCTTGACGGCGCGCTGGGCCTACGTTCCACTGGTCCACAGCCCGTCGACTTCCGGCGCTCGCTGGAAAGCAAATCCGTGCTGGAGGCGCGCCTCAACGAAACCCGGACCGAGCTCAAGGAAGTGCGTGCCGAGTTCCTCGCCGCGCGGCGTGGCCTATGGCAGCAGTGCGGCCGCTTTCGCGGTGTCCTGCGCGACATGACATCTTGGGCTAAGGCTGCCCATGAGGTCATGATCGAGATCATTGAGAACATGCGACAGTATCTGCTAATCGGTGCCAAGGCTGAGGTGCAGCAGGCGCGGCACGACCTGGCCCGCAAGATGCTCGAGGACACGCTGATGGAAGGCGATCGCCTCGTGGACTCGATCATGCGCACACGGCCGCTTGACACGCGGCTTGTCGGCTTCGACTCTTCCGCGTACACGCGGCGGCTTGCGCTGCAAGACGTGCAGGTGGAGATCCATGAGACCTTCTTGCAAGATCTGTCATGCGCCAGCAGATGTCTGCGCAGCTCACGCTGTCCGCCTTTTGTGCGTCGGCCAGCTACGCGGACCCAAAGCTTATCAAGGAGTTGCAAGAGAGTACTGCGACCTAGGACTCGCGAGCTTCGGCAAGGCGAGCGTTTCGCTGGCTGTGCTGGCCGACCGTCTCGAGGGCGTGGCCGGCAAGCTGGACAAAGACGTGTTGGACATCTACCTCGCGGATGGCCTCGTCAAGGAGAAGAACGCCATCCTTGATGTTACCGAAGTCGTGGACATGACCAGCGTCCGGGGAGGCAACTTTTCGTTCCGTCTGTCTGGGCCTCGGGGCGGTGCCACGCTGCGCGACGGCGCGGTCAGCGAGGCTGCTCGCGCCCGTGGTGGCCCATACTTTTGCAAGGACTCTGGCCAGACTCTGAGCTTGGACAACCTCGAGATGACGACCGTGGGCATCGTGCTGCGCGACGAGGACGGCGCAATCCTGGGTCCGCAGGCTGGTCGCGGAGACGTACTTGTGAGGCTCTCCTTGCACGGACCCTTTTCCAAGTCTCGTGACGGCTTGACGTTTGAGTTCGCCATGCCCAGCATCGAGAACCTCGTCTTCACGTACCACCTGCCCAACGACGACGGCGATTGCGTCGACGGCTCGCCCGTTCTCCTTGGCAACTCGAAGCTGCCGCGGCACGACCCAAGCGCAGCCCGATCCAACCAAGCAGCTGCTGCCCACGCCGTACGCCGAGTGGCGCGTCCTGATTGAGGCAGACCAGGACGTACTGGACGCCGTGCGGTGGGTGCAGATCTTTGCCGATTTGCGTGGCATAAGCAACGACGACCTTGTTTGCCGTCCGGAGACAACGGGCCTGTACACGGCGCTGTTCGACGAAAATGTGGACGACACAAGCGGTGGCGACGACGACGGAGACTCAGTCGGCGGAAGCGGCACCGGAGCCGCGATCGGCCTCGCAGTGGCTGGCGTTGTTCTTGCGGCGGTGGCCGCTGCTCTCGTGGTGCGCCGCAGGCGGCCTGCGCCAGACAGACGTTGAGCTTGAGGACACGTCGTCAAGGCGTCACAGGTGTCATCCAACCCTAGCTTTGAGGCGGAGTGAGTGCAGGTCAACAACCGAAATGCTGGTTTCTTCCCAAAGACGCGGTTGGTCTGTGTGGGCCGTCTTGATACCGATTCTCGCTTATTCGCTCCGATGCCGGATTGAAGGTGCCGAGCGCGTTTGCAGGCGTTGGAACCTTTCCCAGCCTTCACTGGGCAATGTTGATCATCTGCAACGCTCCTCTCGTCACAAGTGAATGCCCCATTTAATCTGTCCGTCCGCGGCGCTGCGGCCCGCCTGCGAGGCCGATGGTCTGGCAAAGCAAGTCTTGAGTCTTGGCTGTCCCCGCGCGGACCAACGCCCAAATCTGAGCGCCTGCGACTTGGGTGGCGGCACGGCTTGTGGAGGCGGGAGCTTGCAAATCTGGTGCGCGTCATTGGTTATTCAACTTGTCTTGCAGCCGCTGCGCCTTGCGAAGCAGCAGGTCGCGTCGTGCTTGCTCGCGGGCGGCCTCGCGGCGCGCGCGTTCGTCGGCCAGGCGGGCGCGAAAGGCGCGCTGCCGGTCCGTGTCGCCGGCGAGGATCTTTGCGATCTTGCTGTCGAAGGCGTCCATTTTTCGGATCTCCGAGGCCAGCGAGGCCTGCGCTTGCTCGGCGTTGCGCCATGCCTCGGCGCGCTGGGCTTCCATTTCGGCTTCGCTCAGCAGCTTGATGTCGCCGCTGGTCGCTTGCTCCTCTTGGGATTCTTGCTCGCGAGCGCGGGCGACGAGCGCGGCGATCAGCCGCAGGATTGCAGAGCGGTGCTCCGCGTTGGCGATGCCATTGCCCGCGAGGTCGTCTGTCAGCGCCTCGGCGTTGCTGTCGTCGATGCCATGCCGGCTAAACCCGAGCGCATACGTCTCGCTCGCCTCGCGCGGCAGCCCAATCTCCTCAAACACCTCGAACCAGCACTGGGCCAGCTGTCCTCTTCCAGCGGCAGCGGCTTGGCTTTCCTGCTGCTGCGCTTGCTGCTGCGCTTGCTGCTCGGGGGTTGCGGTGACTTTGCCTGACGACTGCCACGCTTGCTGGAGCTCGGCCGCAGCGCACCACGCACCTTGGCGACCACGCTGCGCCGCGACCCGCGTCCGCGCGTCGCTGCGGTCGCTGCGGCGGTTGCTGCGGCGGCGGCTTTGGTGCAGCAGCTGCCGCCCTGCGCTTGGCCACCTCCTGCACGGCACGATCCTCCTGCGCGGCGCGAGCTCTGAGCGCGTCGTAGTCGCTCCTCCGTGGGCAGCGACGGGTACATCGACCGCGGCGTCGCGCTCGACGCCGCGACGACCGGTGCCGCCGCAGATCGCGCCGCTTGAGCCGCAGGCGCCGCGTCCAGCGCCGGATAGCGCTTGGCAGGCGTCTCCGTCGCCCCCGTCGTTGTCGCTGTCGACTGTGCGGCGTCCTCCTCGTCGAGGCCGAGAAGCGCCTCCTCGTCGATCTGGGTCTCGAGCTCGCGCATGGACCTGTTCATGGCCGCGCGGGCTCTCACGGGCGCAGACGGGACCGCTCGCGGGCGCGGTCGAGGGCGGCCTCGAGCTCCTGCGCCTGGCGCGACGTGCGCTGCGCTGCTCCTCGCGGCGCTTTTGGCCCGCGCGAGACGCTGCTGCCACCAGGCGCCCTTGCACGTTCTTCAATGCCTCGCCACCTCGCACACGCGGCGCGATCTCGAGGTCGGCCGCGAGCGGCGGCGGCGGCGGCGGCGGCAGGCGAGCGGCCGGGGGCTTGCGCCAGCGCGGCGCCGGCGGCGGGCTCAACGGGCCGAGAGCGGTTCACCATCGGGGACATCCCGCGGCCTTGACGAGGCCGAGCGTGGTCACGCGGGCAAAGCTCGGCGCGTAGGCGCCTGGGCCGGGCGCATCGGCGCCTCGGGGCGGCGCTGCGATCTCCAGGAAGCGCTCGTCGCGCCCGCGCAGCGTCCCACGCCTGGGCGCGAAGATAGGGCGTGCCGAGCGTCGCCGGCCAGCGCGGCGGCTCGTACATGTGCGCGTCCGGCAGCACCTCGGGCGCGTCGTCGCGCTCGTGGCGCGGCATTCCCGGCGCGATCTCGCCGAGGGCGCGCGCGCGGTGGACTTGCTGCGCGTGCCGCAGGCCCAAGGCCCGCGCTGCTGGAGCGCACGAGCGCCAGCAGGTCGCGCAAGAAGTGAGCGTACTCGGCCGGCTGCGACGTGTTGGTCCAGAGGTCGACGAGCTCGAGCATGCCCTCTTGCCAGCGCGACTTGGTGAGCAAGCCCGCGTGGTTGTCGCCGACGAGCCGCTCAAAGTCGCGAGCGGCGAGCCGCCGCGCCGCGCGGGCCTCGCGAGGACCAGTGTGCGCCACAAGGGCCGCGTAGATGGCCTCTTCGGCCTGTACAAAGGCGCCTAGCGAGAGCGTGGGCTCCTGGAGGGCTGCACGAGCGGCCGCGCGCAGTGTCTCCGCCTCCCTGGCAGCGTTCGCGGCGCGCTGGATCTCGAGCGCGCGAGTAGCCCTGCGCTCCCGCTTCTCCTCGTCGTCCGCGAAAGGGTTGTTCACCTCGCATAGCGCCTGCGCGTCTAGCGCGCCAAATTGCCCGGCCAGCATGGCTTGCCGGACCTCCTTCTCCTGCTCGCGTGCCATGGCTTGCTTGCGGTACAAGTGCGCTTGGCGCTGCGCGGGGGAGAGCGGCTCCTCTAGGCTGTCGTCGTTCGAGTCGGCTTCCGACGCCGACGCGGACGCCTGGCTGTCCGCCAAGCCAGGGGGCTTGAGCTCGGCTCGGGCTTCCTCGTCCCAGCCGCGCCGCGGCCGCCTGCCGTAGTTTTTCGAGATCTGCGTCTTGAGCGGCGCCGAGCGCGACAAGATGCGCAGGATCTCTTCCGTGGTGTCCGCGTGCGAGAGCTGCGTCTGCGTGACGAGCTGCGTGCGCGTTGGCGGCGGCTGCAAGACATTCCACCAGCGCTCCAGCTCAATACGCACGGCTGTGTTTCGTTGCATGGCCTTGCGGCGCTCAGAGCCGATGCTAAAGGAATCGACAGAGTCATCGTCGCAGGATACAGCCAGGGGTGACGGCCGGTTCAGGTCAAGTTGGGTCAAGTCCACGCGGGTCAAGTCGTCGGCCTTGATCCCTTGCAGCTTGCGCAGAAGACGCGGCGCCCGCTGGCCAGCTCGTACTCTCCACGGAGGGTCATCTCTACGTCTCGCACAAAGGTCTGCACCACGGCAGGCCACCACGTCACGCTCTCGCTTGGTCCCTGTTTGCGCGGCCTGCTGCCAGTCCCTGAAACAAGCCACGCTTCGCCAATCTGGCCGTCGGCGGCGACGGCTTGGCCCTGGGCCTCGTCGTTGTCCTCGCTGTCGAGCTCGCTACTGCTGCTGCTGCTGCTGCTGCTGCTGCTGCCTTCCGCTCCAGGCCCGGCTTGCGGCGCGGTTGCCTTGCCGCCTGCGTGTGGCTCGGCGCAGCGGCGCTTCCGGGCGCGCCTGGCCGCCTCGGCCCTGCAAACGCGGTCAAACAGCTCGCTCGGCTTGACGTGGTCCATGCTGCGCCGCAAGATCTCCGCGCGCGCCAAGTGCTGGTTGGCCAGCGACATGGACTGCTCGTTGACCACCAATAGGGCGGCAAACTCGGCAAACTCGGCGCACCCGAGGCTCTGCCACTTCCAAAAGCTCTTGTACTCGGACCGCGACACGACGCGCAGACGAATGGCCTCGGCGTCCATGCGCAAGCCGCTCTGCTCCGGCGAAGAACTCGATCATGCGCTTGCGCCCCTCGGCGTGCACTGCGCCAGGCATTCCTGCAGCGGCGCCATCCGCGGCGCTCGCGGATCGGCCACCTCTTTGAAAGCCTTGCGGACGAGCCGCTTGCGCCGCCGCGGCATCTCGTGCGCCTTGATGCGTCGCGCGCGGTCCTCCGGGTCCACCACCTCAGGTGCCGCCTCGATCCCCGATGCGCGCCGATCCCGCACTTGCTCGACCGCCAGGAGCTCGTCCGCGTCCAGCAGGCCCTCCACGACGGACGAGTGGCGTCGCCGCATGCTTCTCTCGACCCCGCGCCATGGGCCTTGTTGCCGCTGCGCCGGCGTCGGCTCTCGCGCCGCCCTGGCGCCATACCTCATGCACTGCGCAGATGGATGCGTTGAACGGCAAGAAGATCGGCTTGGAGCTCGCTCGACCCGGGACTCGGAGATGAAGGCCCTCTGCCCAGGGCAGGGCCAGAGGCGGGGCGAGGCACGAGCAAGCAAGGACGTGCAGGAGGCAGGCGTTGTCACAAAGGGAGGACCCGGTAAAGTCGAGCGGCGCGCCGCTGAGCTCCTTGCTCAGGGACCACAGGATGTGAAAGGTAGCCACCCATAGCCGCGCGCGGTCGCGGCCGTACTTGCGGCTGAGCAGCATGTACGTGACCGTGTAGAGGAGGGTGCGGCGAAACGCCTCGGTGGGCGCGGCCCACTCGGGTGCTCGTCCGCCCAGCCGCGGCCCTCGCGACGCTCGATGAAGCGAAAGACCGAGCCGCCGATGCCGGCGAGCACGGCGGCGAGTACCGGCGCGCCCGGCGAGTCCGGGAAGAGCCGCCGCGCCTTGTCGACGCTCCCCGTGACCGTGGTGGCCGAGTCGACGGCCTCAAACGTGGTCACGGCGAGGCTCGTGAGCGTGCACGGCGTATTGACGAGCGCGAAGACCACGTCGAAGGGCGACAGGTACACGCAGGCGCAAGCCAAGAGCCAGGCGGCCGGCAGCTCCTTGTTGGTTGAAGAGGCTTGGCGTCTGGGCCATGACGAGGTCGCGGACGTGCGTGCCGCCAAAGCCGTGGCACAGAAAGGCGCACACCACGTGGTACACCCAGCTCACGGGCTTGCCGCCGTCGTGCTTGAGGCAGAAGGCGCGCCATGAGACCACTGCGCGGACAGAGTGGATGAACATGAGCTCGCGCGGGTAGCCAGGCCCCAGGATCACCTGGTTGCGCAGGTACGCCCATAGCTGCTTGGCCAGCGCGCCGGCCTCGCGCGGCACCGCGAGGGCGCCGCTGCCGCCGCGTCGCTTGCTGTCGCCCATGCCGCCCTTGTGCCGCCTCAGCTGGCTGCTGCAGGTGCCAAAACCTTCAAAACCTCACTCGGCGCGCTTTATCGGCACGCAAGCGGACGGCCAGGATTCCGCTTCCCGTTGCGACTAGACTGCGAGACCGGCGCAAGGAGAGCCACCACAGCTGGACGGGGCTGGAAGGGCGGGCCAAGCGCGCGGTTATATAGGGTCATCTACCGGAAACGCAACGGGCCTACTAACTAAAGACAGACAGACAGACAGGTCACAAGTACGGCAGGCGGCCAAACTCCTCGCGCCAGAGCTGCACGATGCGCGGTGCTCGCCCAAGATGCGCTCGACGTGGTCCTCCGCCGACTCGCTGGACCCGCGGCTCGTCTCGCAGCGCTCCATCACCATGGCCAGCACCATGTCGACCGCCGAAGGCGTCGTCTCTCCGACCCGGGCTGCTCTCGCGCGCGCCGCAGCGCGTCGTCCTCGGCGCGCAGCGCGTCAAACTCGCGCTGCGCGGCTCCAGCGAGGCCTCCACCTCCCCCAGCTTCTCCTGGCAGCCGCTCAGGAGGGCGAGGTCGTCCGATGAAGCGCCGTGGGGCAGCGACCCAATCACTGCCTCGATCTCGTCGCGAAGGGTCTCGAGGTCCGCCACGCGGTCAATGACCTCCTGGCGCTCCAGGTGAGCAATGTACTCGCGCTGTGCCAGGTCCTCCAGCTCGTCGAGCAGCACGAGCTTCCACAAGGGCGTGCGGCCCGAGCGCTCAATCCAGCGCTTGATGCGGTCCACGCTCTCCATGCCCGTCGAGTTGGTCTCCACCTTGCGCTTGACCTCCTGCCACAGCTCGGCCGTGCGGTGCACGACGGAGCCGTCCGGGGCCACGGTTGCAGCCGGGTATTCGACGACGGCGAAGCGGGCCGTCGGGAAGTGCGCGATGAGGGCCAAGATGTCGTGCTCCGCGCGGACCTCGGTGCTGTGGAAAAAGACCCGCATTTCCAAGCACTGCTCGATGAGGTCGTCCATGCCTTCGGCACTCGCCGCAAGGTGGCCTTGGATGGTGTTTCCCGCCTGCTCCAGCGTCAGCCCCTCCTTCATGCCGTCGGCAAGCAGCCCGTTCAGGTACCGCGTGACATCCGCAAGGATCACCGGCGCGTCCGCCAGGGCCCTCGACTCGGGCGCCTTTGCCGGCGCGGCACCACGGGAGAGGTCAACCCGCCAGCTGCTCGGCATTTCATCTTCGCTCGCCGCATCTTCCCACGACTCTTGCACTTGGACGGCGGCGTCCGGCGCTTTCCGCCACAGGTCGCCGTCTTCTTCGTCCGCCGCGGGCTCGGCCGACGGCTCGGGCGCCGCGCCGCTCGACGGCGGCGGCGGCGGCGGCGACGGTGCCGCCGCCCCGTCTTTGGTCGACGACGTGCCACCGCCTAATAGGCCGGCGTTGCTGCCTGACGCCAAGGTGGACCTTGGCCGCGGCGGCCTTGTGAGCGGGGTCAGGCGGAAAAGCGAGCTGTCGTGCTTGCCCGCGGGGAACACGGTGCCGTTGGTGAACTGCGTCACAAGGCCGGCCTGGAGGGCGCTCATCATCGCAGCCTTTTGCTGCTGCTCCTCCTCGTCATTCGCGCCTTCGTCGTCCGCGTCGCAGTCGGACTCGTCCTCCGCGCCCTCAGCCTGGTCATCCCTATTCGGCGCCGCCCGCTTGGGCGAGGCGATGCTCGTGCCCAGCGCCTGCTCGCGCCACGCGAGCGCCTGAAGGTGCGCCGCGCGCTGCAACCGGAAGCTCTCCACCTGCTCCTCGCTGAGCTTGAGGTCGAGCGACAGCACCGCGCCCGCGTCGTCCGCCATGACAACCAACCGATTGGCCCTGAGGTAGTTGGCACTCACGTAACTCACCTGCGGGACGTCATTTCACTCACCATGCCAGGTCATCGCACTCACCACGCACGTCATACTCACGTCATTGGAAAGGAGAAAGACCGTCTCTTCATGATCTCTTCGAGGCGAGGCTAGTCGGATCCATTCTGGGTGGGACCTGGCAGCGCCTCTTCGGCAGAGCCCGCGGCGCCAGGACGGCTGAGGGCGAGCTGGCAGCACCATGTTCAACGCATGGCGCTCGCTCATGACGACGCGCGAAATCGCGTACTCCAAAGTCGGCCCGACGACCCAGATGAGGACGAGATGCGCCTCACGTTGGGACACGAACAGGCAGACGGCGAGGGCCAGGCCAGCCGGCGCCCGTTAGTCAGCGCTGCCTCTTCAAGATGTGGGTCGTGCTGCTAATCATCGCGATAATCGTGGTGCTGGCGCCGCTCGGGGAGGTCGCCGAGCGGACGGTGGGCCACGACTCGGAGCTGGGCAAGATTCTACGCCGCGACTACCGCGACTACAGCAGCATATTCTCGGGCGAGGACGCGACGGGCCCGCTCAAACCGGAATTGGGCGAGCTGGCCGGCGACTCGGCTACGGCAACCGACGAGCAAGGCGATGATGGCCTGTTCGCCGACCCCGACGATGATGAAGAAGACAACGACCCCGACGACGACGACGACGCGATGACGACGACGACGATGACGACGACGACGACGACGACGACGATGACGACGACGACGATGACGACGACGACGACGACGACGACGAGCAATACGTCGACTTGTTGAGCGAAGGCATTGACGACGAGCCACAGAGCGTAGAGGAATCGCAGTCGGCACAAGACGGCCCAGGAGAACAGGACTCGCAGTTGGATGAGGCTACCGAGTCGAAAGCGCCGCCGAGCGATGATGATGGCGACGAGTCCCAAGAGCCGTCGGGCGACGAGGTCGAGTTGAGAGGAAAACCACGAGCCGCTGGCCGAAAACGACACCGAGCAGCAGGCCGCCGGGGGCGACGAAAGCCAGGAGGGCGAGCAGGCGGACGCCCAGACGGCGGCCGAGGGAGACGAAAGCCAGGACGGCCGCGCAGAGGATCCCGCAGAGGACTCGAGCCACTATTTCGAAGACCGCAGCGACGTGGTGGCGACGGTGTCGTGCAGATTAGCCCTGCAGACCCGCAGGACGTCGCGCAGGAAAGCAGCGAGGTCGCCTCTGCTACTGCTGATGATGAGACAGCAGAGCCGAGACCAGCCAGCCGTTGCCGGTTGACGCCGGGTCTGCAGCGTCACACGGTGGCAAGCACCACCGCCACGGCGGCAAGCACAAGAAGGCAACACCGACACGAGCAGCACTTCGCACTTTCGGAAGCGCAAGCGCAAGCGACTGCGCGCGATCGAGAAGCGCGCCAGCAGGTCGGACAAAATCGAGCCGCTGGAAGAGTGGCTTGCGCCCAAGAAGCGCAGCAGCACAATGGACGCGCCGCTGGTGATCCCGCCCCCGCCCCGGGACCAGTACCCTATCCGGGAGGGCGGCCTCGTGTGCATGTACCACGAGTATGGACGGCTGAACAACCAGATCCTGTCGATGCGGTCGGCCATCAACTTTGCGTACGTCCTGAATCGCACCTTTGTGGTCCCGGCCAGCCTCGCGGATTACTATGACGGTGAGGCGCTGAGCAACATTCTTCCGGGCCTCGTTGTGCCGTACAAGGCCGAACTGTGCGCCGACGCGAACCGCAACGTGCGGCTGCCAGTGTGCGAGCCGCGCATGCGGGCGTGCAACCTGTCAGACCCCAGCGTTGTGCGGCAAATCGTGGCGCGCACCCAGGGCGTCAAAAAGCTTGGCATAACGGGGCCGCTGCTCTTCTACACGTCTCAGTGGGGCAAGAACGCGCCGGGGCTCGACCTGGAGGAGGCCTTTTATCGCAACCTCTTTCCGGTGCAGTCCATTCGGGACAAGGCGGCGCGGTTCATCAAGGCGAGCTTTGATGGGCGCGAGTTTGCCGCCGTGCACCTGCGGTCCCTGGAGGGCTCGTGCGAGCACCGCATGAAGACGCACAACTCGGGCGTCGGCCGCACCCTGTGTACACCGACCAAGGAAAAGTTCCAGATGATCATGAACGACACAATTGGGCGCATCGACATGCCCATCTTCGTAGCGAGCGACCGCGAGCGCCCAGGCATCGAGAAGACCTACGCGGGCGAGTTCATGTTTGGCGGCAAGTGCAGCGGCTTCGAGTGCGCGGCCATCGACTTTGAGATCGCGGCACAGGCCAACTTTTTCGAAGGCGTGGTGGTTTCCACGGCCTCCTTCACCATCAGCAAGCTGCGCCAGTACCGCCGCGCGCGCGACGTCGGCCAGTGGTACCGCTCCGTGATCTCCTGGTCCAGCGACCCGGTGGAAAACCTGTACGACGGCGGAAATCCCGTGCTGCACAACGAGCACGCCCTCGACCGCTACCGCATGTACCGCGCCCAGCTGCACGACGCGCCCTAGCAACTGCTTCTGCGCGCTCACAAGTCCCAAAAGTAACCTAAGTCGCGCATCGCTCATTGAGGGGCGCTGCGGAACGCTTTGGCGGTGGAGAACGCATTTGGGTGGAGGAACAGACCAAGAGTGAGACGAGCAGGACGAGGCTGAGCTGATGAGGTTCGCCTTCGCCACCGGTGGCCGCGCGGCGCGGCGCGCGCTGCTGCGACCGTCGCTGGTAACCGCGGCGCGCCCGGTCGGCGTGGAATGGGCGCGGGCCAAGTCGACCTTGGCCGAGGTGGTGGCGGAGCCCGGGGATGGCGAAGAGGTCGGCGAAGGACACCTCTCCCGCTTTGACATTGCGACCACGCTGCGGCAGCGCCTGGCCAAGGAGAACGTCACAGAGCTGTTCCCAGTGCAGGTGGCCACCTTCAACGCGCTCAGCGAGAAGCGCGACATGGTTGTGCGGTCGAGGACTGGGTCGGGTAAGACCTTGGCGTTCGCGCTGCCGGTCATCAACCGGCTGTACCGCGAGCACGAGGCGGGCTCCACCACCGCGCGCCGCAACGCGCCGCGCGCCGTGGTGATGACGCCCACGCGCGAGCTGGCTGTGCAGGTGCACCGCGAGTTTGAGCGCCTGGCGCCCAAGCTCAAGTGCGTCAGCGTGTACGGCGGCGCCGCGGCTGGCCCGCAGCTCAGCGCGCTCCGCTCCGGCGTCGACGTCGTGGTGGGCACGCCCGGCCGCGTGACCGACTACCTCTCCAACGGCCAGCTCATGTTTGACCGGGTCGAGACCATCATCCTCGACGAGGCCGACGAAATGCTAAAGATGGGCTTCGAGGAACAGATTCGCGAGGTCTTTGGCTCGCTTCCGGACAAGGAAAACCGCCAGACGCTCATGTTTAGCGCCACGATCGCCAAGGACATCAAGCGCATCTCCCGCACTTTCCTCACAACTGGGAGATGATCGACCTGGTCGGCGACGACGCGCACAAGATTCCGGACCGCATCGAGATGCTGGCAATGCCCATCTTTCACGACGTGCGCATGGAGGCCGTCGCCTCCGTGCTCGAGCGCTACCTGGACGAGGGCTCCCGCGCCCTCGTGTTCGCGCAGACCAAGGCCGGCACGCTGGAGATCACCCAGCACCCAAGCGTCGTGGATACGGGCATCAAGTGCCTGGCCATGAACGGCGACATGACCCAGGCGGCGCGCGAGCAGGCCCTCAAGGCCTTTCGCAAGGGCACGGCTCAGTGCCTCACGGCCACCGACGTGGCCGCGCGCGGCCTGGACATCCCGCAGGTCGACCTCGTCGTGCACATGGGCGCGCCCATGGACAACGACTCGTTCGTGCACCGCACGGGCCGCACCGGCCGCGCGGGCCGCACGGGCCGCAACGTGCTGCTCTATGATAACCGCGGCGAGGACCGCGTCCAGGAGCTCGAGGCGTTCTGCGGCACCAAGTTTGTCCGCACCGGCGTGCCCGGGAACGCGGCGCTCGGCCTGCGCCGCGAAGAGCGCCTGCAACAAGAGATCCAGACCGTGTCGACGTCCGAGCAGCGCACCATGGCCGACCTGGCCGAGTCGCTCGTGTCTTCCGCGCTCGCGACTGGCGGGCCCGAGACCAACGTGCCCCCCACGGCGCGCCGCGCGCTGCAGGACACGCTGTCCCGCGCGCTCGCCGTGGCCGCGGGCCCCAGTGCCGCAGCCGAGTTTAGCGCGATCAACGGCAAGAATGGCCGCATGACCCTGATGCTGAACGACCTGATCGAGCTGGCGCCCGCTGCTGGCCGGCTGCGGCCGGGCATGCCGATCACCATCCACGAGTCGCGCAAGGTGGAGCGCGTTGTGGAGGAGCTGATCGCGTCCGCCGTCGCCGAGGCGGACGCCAAGATCAACATGGACGAGGTCACCACGGCGCGCGGCAACTACGTGCTCAACTTTGCGCTTTCCAGTGACAAGAACACCGCTATTATCGACGTGCACCCCACGGTGGGCCGCGTTGTGGCCCGCGCTCAAACCGTCTCGAACGGGGAGGTCGGCGCCGACTTTGACCTCTCGCCCTTTGAGATGTTCCACGGCGCCATGCCCGAACTCAGCCCTGTGCGCGGAGGCGGCGGGTCTTTTGGCCGCGGCGACTCGGGCCGTGGCGGCCGCGGCGGATTCCGCGGCGGGCACCGCGGCGGGCACCGCGGCGGCGGCGACTCGTACGGTCGCGGCGGTCGTGGCGGCGACTCTTACGGTCGCGGCGGCCGTGGGGGTCGCGGCGGCGGTCGCGGCCGCAGCTCGTACGGCGGCCGCGACTCGTACGGTGACGGTGGTCGCGCCTCGTACGGCGGCCGGGGCCCTCGTCGCTCCCGGGACGACTGGGACTAGACCAGGCCGTCCATTGCATGAAGCCCGGGGCGCTCGCACCAGTCCGTGAGTGCGGCGTCTGCGGCACTGATAACCGCCTCGGCGCCTGATATATCCTCTTGCACGTTATTGCAGCTTTCCAGCACAACCTTGAGCCCGCCCAGCATGTCCCGGGCAGTGCGTTGCGTGGCCGCAGCGCCTTGCTCTCCGATCGCCTCGTAGCCCGCCTCCAGCCTCTCGCGCATGCTGGCGTCAAACGCGAGGGCCCACGCGGCGCCCTCCGCCTCCTGCGTCGTTGCTGCTGCTGGTGGTCTGCTACGCGGCGCCGCTTCTGGCACGGCCGACTTGCGGACAGGCTCGGCTGCGCCTCGCGCACCGAGGGCCTGCACTGCCTTTGCGGCCGCCACGCATTCCACGACGCTCGTCCCCTTGACGCTCTCTGTGTGGCGCGTAATGTCCTGCTCCATGTGCATGCACTCCAACTGCAGCTCGCCGATGGCGCGCTTTGCCGTGCGCAGTCGCGCGGCGACCGCGTCTTCCTCAGCTCGACGTCGGGCGGCGTCCCCGGCCAGAGACTTGTCGGCGCCCAGCGCTTTGCGAAACTGTTCTACGCTTTCGGCGGCCGCGGCAGCCGCGCAGATTGAGCCCACGCGCGCCATGCGCTCCGCCGTGGCCGACTCGCCATGAGCCGCGATCTGGGCCGCAAGCCGGGCCTTTTCTTCGCGACCCAGCAAAACGCTGTCCACGGCGCGTCCAATCTGCACGTCAAGGGCGTCAGGCCCTTCATTCGGCTTGGTGCCGGTCGCCGCCGCTGCGTGAGCGGCCAAAAGCTCACCCTCGTCGCGCCGGAACGCCTCAAGCGCCTCCGCGTGGCGCTCGTGCAGGCCATCAAAGTCGCTGCGCGCTTCACGAGGCACGGCCGCATGCAGTGCGTGCAGCGCGGCGCTCCTGGCCCGCGAGTCGGCTTGAAGCTCCCTCAAAAGCGCCTCGTCCGCCTCCGCAGCGTCAATTGCTGCGTCCGTGGCTGCTCCGATAGCGCACTCCTCCTCGTGCGCGGTATCGAGCGCCGCCGTTAGCTCTGCGACCTGGGCCTCAAGCGCATCAGCGGCCTCTCGCGCTCGGGCCAGCTCAGAGTCCACCACCGCGGCGTTCGTCGGCGACGCTGGGCCTGGCCGCTCCTGCTGCTGCTGCTGCTGCTGCTGCTGCTGCTTCCCGGCCAGCTCGAGCATCGCATTGGCCTTGACGCGCGCGACATACGCTGGACTCCGAATGTTGTCCGCCAGCCACCGCAGCGCTCGAGTCGCCCCGGCGTTCGCCAAGCAAAGCTGCGCCAACTCGCTCTTGCTCGGCGCATCCGCCAGCACAAAGCGGCCGCGAGGCACAAAGGGCACAGAAGCCGAGGCGTCCGCAAAGCCATGTCTCCAGGCGCGTGGCCAGCTCGAGCGCCGCGGCCTCACGGCGCCGTTGCTGCTGCTCGCGGCGCCCTTCAGCGCCAAGCATCCTGCGTTGCCAACTGTCGCGCAGGCTCCTTGGCCCACGTTGCGGGATGGACATCGCCGCCGCTGCCGCTGCTGGAGAGGACCGACCGACCATCTCGGCAAGACGCAAGGACAACGATGGCGGCCTGTCTACTACGTGCTTGTGCTCCGTCAAACCAGGCCCTGGCGGCGGAGGTCGTCGTAGGTCTTGCGAGTGTAGACATTGCCGCTGGCGTCCTCGACTTGTTCGGCCTCGTCCTTGGTGAACACCTTGGCCTTCACGTTCGACTGCAGCTTGGCGTACAGAGCGCGAGCCTCGTCGATGCGCACGATGTCGTGAAAGTGCTTGGTGTTGGGGATGCCCAGCAACCGCATACCGTTGCCGTGGCGCCACTCCTGGAAGTGCTTGTCAAAGGCGCGGCGGCCCCAGTAGCTATAGTTGCCGCAAATTTCGCACTTGTACTCCACGCGCAAGCCGTGCAGCTTGTAGAGCCAGAGTGGAATGGGCTTGCCGTCAAAGTCCAGCGGCAGGTTGTGCGGGTTGTCCCCGATGGTCTTTCCTCCTCGTCGTCCTGGTAGAGCGCGTCGTCGTCGTCGTCGATACCTTGCTCGCGCAGCGCCTCCTCGGCGCCCTCCTGCGCCAGCTCGGCGTACGTCATGGTCTGCTTGCGCGTCACAAAGCTGGCCGTGGCCGACAAGGTGTCGGCCAGCTGCTCGGCCAGGAACTGCGCGCGGGCCTCCAGCAGCGCCACGGCGCGTGCGTCAAAGAGAAAGGCCTTGCGCGCCGCGGGCTCTTTCGCCTCGCGCAGCGGCCCCGCCTGGGCCAGCACCACAGCAAGGCGCTCGGCGCGCTGCTCGGGCTTCCCGCCAGCCTTGGCGCCGCGCACCATGAGCTCGTGGCTGAGCTCTGCGGGCGAGAGGGCCGCGGAGAGCTCCTCGGCGGTCTTGCTGTCGAGCGCCCGCCGCTCCCAGCCCGCAAGCGTGCCGCGCTCCCAACTCTCGGCGAACTGGCGTTGCGCGCGGTCCAGGTCCAGCTCGACGAGCGCCTGCGCGCGGCGGTGGAAAGACTCGAGGTACGCCGCGAGCTCCTCCAAGTAGCTCGCGTACGCCTTGTGGGCTTTGGCCTTGAGCGGCACGGCGCCAAGCGCACCCACGCTTTTCTGCAGATAGTCGAGGTAGCTCAGCTTGTCGTCCACGCCTGGCAGGTTCACAAAGCGGTTGTAGTGCCGGTGCAGGTCCAAATACCGCCCGTGCCGCTCCTCGCCGCTCCAAGTCGGCGCCGGCGCCGCCTGCCGCTGGCACGCGTCCAGCGGGTCCTCCACGGTCACCGCCTCGGCGTACTTGGCCTGGTACTCGGCGAAGCGCCTCTTCTCGCCGTAAAACCCGGAGAGCCCCTCGCTACTGATGCGCTCGCGCTCGGCCTCGACGCGCCCCGCCAGCGCCTCGTCGCCGGCCAGCTTGGCAGCGCCGGCCTCGCAATCGCGCAGGAATTGCGCCGTGCGAAAGTCGAGCGCCATGCGCGCGAGCCGGTTGCCGCTGCCCTTGGCATTGCGCTCGCGCACGCACTCGCCCACGGCGCGCTCCAGCGCCTCCAGCGCCTCCAGGCTCGCCCTCGCCTCCTCCATCCGCCCCGCGTCGGACGACCGGCCGACGTCGTGCTGCTGCAAGTCCTCGAGGAGATGGATGGATCGACAAGTCCATGGTCCTTGGTCCTGGCCACGGTCCTGGTCCGCCTGCAGTGATGGACGCCAGACCTCGTCGAGCGCACAGACCTCTCTCGCGATCTCTAGTAGCTAGAGCTCTACTACAAGATGGCCTCCAAGTTCGCGGACAGGCTCGCCGTGCTCGAGGACCTCGGGCACGGGCTGCAGTCGCGACTGCGCGGACTGCAGCGAGAGTGGGCGAACGGCGGCGCGCCGCTAGTGCTCACCGACAGCGCCTTTGAGAAGATCCGCCGCGCGCTCGAGAGGCGGTTCCCGCTGGGGCAGGCGCGCGGGGAAAAGGGCTTTGACAAGTTTGTGCTGGAGAGCGAGCGCGTGCTGCTCGAGCTGCGCGACGTGTATGCCACGCTGCAGGACCTCATGCGGTTCAAGCAACACGCGCTGTCGCTGCTCAACCAGGCGTCAACGATTCTGCGCGAGATCCCCTTCTTTGCATGCGCGTCTACCGTGGTGGCTGGGTTCTTGCGCCTCGTGGCCAAGTACGTCCAGGTGCAGGTGCAGGTCGGCGCCTTTCGGGAGTGCAAAGCCGCAGCTGCGCTCCACATGGCGGCCATGCGCGTGCATTGCCGCGCCGCGGGAGACGACGCCAAGTTGCAGACCGAGGAGCACGGCTTCAGCGAGCTCGCGTGCTATCTGCTTTCCGTTGGCGACGACGGGCTCGCAATGGTGCGCGACGAGTTCAACGCGAGCGGGGCGCTGCAGTCCGCGGCGCGTACGGCGCTTGTGTGCATCGCGCCCCCCCTGGTCACTGCCCACAGCAACGCGGATCTCTCCACGCGAGGCGCCTTCAGCCCCGAGCGCCTCGACCCGGCGACCGCGGCGACCGCGGAGCCGCTCGGCACGCTGCTTGCTCACTTACATGCTGGCGAGGCGCATCGGTGGGTGTGCTTTACGCTTCTGGCGTGCCCAAGTGCTCTGGCCGCTGGTCTCGAGAGCGACAGCACTCTCGCGGGTTTGGTGCGACTCGTCTTGACCACTTCGCTGGTGGTCAACGTCCATGCCGATATAGACCTGCCGATGCACGACCTCTTCCAGGCGCTGTGCAGCGGCGAGACACAAGCTGGCGGTCCGCACTTCCCGCCTGCCGTGCGCCGCGTTGTGATGGAAGCTGGCGCGGAGGCCGTGGCCACCTTGCTCGACGTCGCGAGGTTGCGCGGCGGCATCTGGAGCGCGTGCTGCGCAACATGTGGCTTGCCATGAGCGACATGCCGGGTCTCTTGGGCCCCAAGATCCTTGTGGTGCTTTCGGCTCTAGCACGGTCCCAGCGAGAGATCCTGCTCTACGCGCAGCACAGGCCAGGCCGGGTAACAACCCCTCGCGGCCCCGGGAACCATCTCGGCAGCATCAGTGGCCAGCGGCTAAACCCGGCGGCTTTCAAGGACTTGCGCATTGGCGCGTTGCTTGGCGAGCACCTGCGATTGGTCGGCCTCGTGCTCCGCCACTCGAAGGTCGTGCGAGCCTACCACACAGAGCTGGTGTTCGAGTCGGACGCGGCCGTGCTAGAGCACTTGCGCGGCCAGCTCACGCACTTTGCGGGACCCGAGGACAAACTCATGGAGGAGTGCCACGCCCTGCTTGGCGATATCGCGCAACGCCTGCACAGCCACGACACGGGGCCGGAAATCGCCCAGCTCTGCAAGCGCCGAGGTCGCGCTTCTCGGGCAGCACGACGCGCCGCCAGTCCCCGCCAAGAGCGAGGCCGAGGTGCTCTCGTGGCGACGGACCACGTTAGAGTGCCTGGCGGCGCTGGGCGTGCACATCGAGATCAAGGACGACTTGCAGCGCCTGCTGGCGCGCTACGCAGGCCTCGATGGCTTCTTGGAGTACCGCTGCGAGGTCGAAGCGTCCTTCCAGGAGCAAACTGCGCGACGACCGCGAGTGCGGCGGCGCGGCCGCATTTTTGCATGTCTTGCGGCACGCTCAGCTCCAGGCGCACCATTTACACGCCGAGAAAGCGGCCGAAGCAGCGGCGCAGGCGGACCAAGATGCCAAGAAGCGGCTGTGCAAGGCGGTCACGCGCGTGGATGAGCTTATGACGCGATACTCTCAAGTCGTAGAGTCCGTTTTGCTCGCGCGCACGCGGCCGGAGGAGGCCGCAAAGGCAATGCGGCGCCAGCGCGCCAAGCGCAAGAGCCGCCGCCAAACCAGGGCCGATGCGCCAGGCCACGTCGCCCCGGCGCTGCAGCGAAGCGAGGACCGGGTCGCCAGCCTCGCCCTGGCCAGGCAAGCGCTAGTCGACCTTGTGACCGCCCTCGTCCGCCCCGAGGGGTTGACGCCAGACCACGACGGCCGCGTCGCTGTGCCTGGGGGGGGCTTATACTCGCCGCGGACGCTCGTGCGCGACCTGATGGAGGACTGGCTGCGCGCGCAGCTCCGCGCTGCGCTGCTGCCAGAGGACTCGTGCGCCGCATTCACAGTGGCGCGGCCGTCCGAGGTTCTCCGCCGCATACAGGCCGGGCTGCACGTCATTTCGCTCGTCGGCGAGCACTCTGCCATCGACCACACGCACGTCGCTCGCCGCGTGCTTTGCAAGAGGCAGGCGGCGCCAACCCAGCCTTGCTGGGCAAGCCGCAAGACGTCCCTGCCGAAGCGCTACAGACCGCAGTGGAGGCGCACGCTGCGGCGCACGACGAGGAGGATGCGGCGGCCTCCGATGGGCGAATCGAGCCCACCCTTGCGGACTCTATCGGGTGCTGGCTTGCGCACGTGGCGGACAACCTGCTAGGTACTGGCGAGGACGGAGCGGCGTTGGTAGGCGCAGGCTCGTCCCGCACGTCTTCGCGCAGAGCGGCCAGATCGCAGCGAGCGGCGGGCTGGACAACCCGAATGCCTCAGGGAGCGCCGCTTCCCTCCGGTCGCATGTCACGGCCCCCGTCTACGCCGGCCCTCGTCTCCGAGAGCCACGGCTGCGCGGCGCGCCACGGGCGCGCAGTTTCGCGTCCTGAAGGGCCGCTCATGCAGCAGCGTGCACTGGCCCGTCGCAAACAGCTCCGCGCCACTTGGGATCCCAGGCGTGGTCTTCTCTGCCCACGCTGGCGGCTTTGTGCGCGTCAAAGAGCTCCAGCAGCGCTTGAACGCCAGGCGGCTTGGGCAAAACGGCACCGAGGTGCTCGACGCGGAGCGGTGGCTCAGCTCGCGCGAGATGGAGGCCCTGGCTCGCGTCCTTGGCGTGCGCGGCGTGCGCGTGGTCGAGCGCCCTCTACTCGGTAGTCGCCGCGCAAGCACAGCGCATCGCAGCGACGCTCGTCGACTGTCGCGAGGCCCTCTTCGACATGTCTGACGCTGTGTCGCGCGGCGCCGCGCAAGAGGCGCTGGCGGCCGCCTCACGTGCCCCGCAATCGGTCTATATCGTGGGAGCGTTGGTCACGGCCGGGCACGCCCTCGCGCTCGTCCGGATGCTCAAGGCCGGCCTAGCTTCAACCATATGCGCCGCAGCCCCGGCGGTGCGCGCGGCGGCCGGTGCGCTCTTCGACGCCGCAGCTGACCTTCACGCCAGCAGCGACGCGGCGTTCGAGGCGCGCGAGCTAGCGGCCTCCGCCGCGGCGCGCTTCGAGACCGCCGAGAGCGAGGATTTGCGCGCGGCGCTCACGCCTCTTGTGGCGCTCGGGGGGCCACCCGCTGGGGGCTTGCTCCACTTGCGCTGTCTGCGTCGATGGTCCACGAGGCATGGAAGTCGAGCGAGGCCCTAGTGGGGCTCGGGTGCGCTCGCCAACAACGCCCACGTGGCTCCGGAAGCGTTGCGGGACATCATGTCCGCGGTCTTTGCCGTCAAGCACCGCCTGCGGGGGCGTGCTGAGGCTGCCGACTATTCATCGCGCGAGTGGCAAAGTGAGACCCGGGCGTGCCTGCGCGCGCATGTGCGGTCGGCTGCGCTTCTTGTGGTCGAGATGAGGCGCCAAGCCTCGCGCTTCAAGGACTGGCCGCTTCGGGGCATGACGCTCTACCTCGAGTCCTGCACGGGCGCTGACGGTCTCCTCCTCGGCGCGGCCGAGCTGGATGCTTACGCGCCGGCGGCGCTTCGCGAGGCGAGCTTTACGGACGCGTCGCTCGGCCGCGCGTGGGGCGGCGACGTGGCGGTGCCGGGCGGCTGCGCTGACAGCCGCACGCGCGCGCGAGGCGGCGCAATGGAGCGACCTCTTCGCCGCCGGACAGGACACCCATCCCACCTAACCAACGTTTCGCTGCTGCCCGCCCTTCTGGGGGCTATTGGGCTTCTTCTTCTTCTTCTTCTTCTTCTTCTTCTGTTGTTGCTGCTGCTGCGTTTGCTGCTTTGTTGGCGACGCCACAACGTGCTCTGGCCGCTTGACCACCTGCACCTTGGGCCGCTTGAAACAAGTCTGTCCTTGGACGTCCAGGGCGAGCGCTGCCTGCGCCCGCGCGTCCACCTGGCCGCCGCCGTCCTTTCGCTCGGCCTTCCACGCCGCCACCACGTCCTTGACGCGCGCCTCCACCTCCTCGGGCAGCGCCCGCGCCAGTGCGTCCCGCACGGCCGCGTCAAGCCGCGCCGAGTGCAGCTCCACGATCTTATCGGGAGGATCCTCGGCCAGGCTGGCCAACTGGCGCGCAAGCCAGTCGGCGCTCATTCCCACGTCCTGCTGCTGCTGCTGCTGCTGCTGCTCTTGCTGCTGCTCTTGCTGCTGATTGTGCTGGTCGGGATGGTCGAGCTTGGCAGCCTTGCGCGCTTGCGGTGACGCCTCAGCCGCAGCGCCAGAGACCTCGGCGGGACCGCGCTTGTCGCCGCGCCGATCCGTCTGCGCGCCGCGCCGCGCGCTGGCCACGGCCTGCGCGGCGGCGCGACCCCCAGGGTCGCTCCTCTTGGCCGCCATCATGAATGAATGAGACCGACAACAACAGCAGCAGCAGCAACAAGAAGCAGAGGATTTTGAGAATGAAGCTGTGCTCTGCTCGGCAGGCCCGCAAGAGACTGTCACAGAAGCAGTACGAGAGGGCCTTGGCGAGAAGCGCGAAACGAGAGGGCGGTCAAGAAGCACGGCAAGGCATGCAACGAGGCCGTCCGTCGCCAGGACGATACTGCTGCGATTGCAGTTCGATGGCTTCACCAAGGGCACGAGGCTTGACAGCGAGGTGTTCTGCGCCTTCTCAATGGCTAACAAAGCGCACTGGTGGCCTACTTGGAATGAGGCAAGGCTGGAGGCGCGGCCGCCGGAGCAAAGCGCACCCGAAGCAGCTTGAACAGCTCCGCCTTGGCCTTTCCCTGGTTGCTATCTTGTCCTCTCTCACAGAGACATGTTGGCTAGCTAGTCTAGTAGTAGCCCTGCTGAGACTTGTGTAATATTTTTACATCAAATGAGGTTTTGCCGAAGTTCAGGCGCAAACATTTTCGTGGCATTAAATTACACTAAACTACTGTATGAGGGTTCATCGAGGGTCCGTCGCGACGACTTCATAGTCTTCCTCGTGCGTTGTTGCAAGGGAAAAAAGTTGTTGCAAGGGAAAAAACTGCGATTTGAAAGCACGTCCAGAGGCGCAAGTGCAGTGCGTGCGCGGCCAGAGCCAGGAGGAGGGACACAAGACCAGCGCCATCATGGCAGAGGGAGGGGGCAGTGGTGCTGTGCTCGAGGAATTGGGCGGCGGGAAGTGGAGGCTGCCGCGCGAGAAGCGCGTGCAGGACGTCAACATTTACATGAACCGAGGAGCAACCTCTCGCTGCTCAAGGTGAGCGAGGAGGTGGTCCACGTGCTGGCTAAGGTGCGGGCTGCTGCAGGGGTTGAGCCTGACGAAGCGTTGTCAACTCGCAAGGCGGTCAAGCTGTTCCTCACGCCCCTGTTCGAGTACGCCTATGCGCATGTTGCGGAGGTGCGGGGTCGCGAGCGCAAGCCAATACCCTCGCACACGGACATCATGTTGTTTTTCGAGACCGAGCTGACCGTCCAGTACTACAAGCAATCGATCACGAACATGACGCAGCCAGAGAACCTCGAGGTTTTCCCGATGCTCGGGTCGCCGTCCAGTTTGCGCAGTTTCTCGGACGTCCTCCAGGCGCTGGACACGAGCAAGTACGAGCACGAGGTGGGCAAGGTCAACAAGGGCCTGATCGAACTGGAGCGCGAGATGGTCCGGCTTGGGCACCTGCTGTACAAGCCCGGCACTTCCGTCCTCGTTTTGGATGACGACAAGCTTCGCATGGCCGTGCGCTCGGCCAAGGAAATCGGCTTGAGCTTGAAGAAGGTCGCTGGGAACATGGGCCCCGTCATGCACGGCCTGGCGTCGGTGTTGACGGGCCTGTTGCTTGGCGGGCGCATTGAGAAGCAGGACGAGAACGAGCTGGACGTCTTGAAGAAGATCTTGAACGACCTGCAGCAATGCGACGGCACGTACGACCGGATTAACCTTGACGGGTCACCGGTTGGCATCGACCGGGGGTACACCAGCAAGCTGGTCAATTTCATCCTGGACCGCAACGGCGAAGTCTTCGGGACGCGGCGGAAGGAGAGCAGCTTTGTGTTCACCTGGGGTCGCCAGCCCAACGAAGCACAGGTTAACGTTCCAGAGGACGGGCACGATGCAGCGTACTGGGCCGAGACGACGCTCGATCTTCCCGCCCGGGGCAAGACGAAGGTGTACGGGCTCGCATGGCGCAGCAAGCGCCGTGTTGTGCTGCTGCAAACTTCCAAGCAGGGCCTGGGCACCTTCAACTGGGCGTTCGTTGTCGACGGCTGCACGGGGGGCGCCAGCAGCGCCCGGTCGGGGTTTGGCCTGACGACGTGGAGGATCCTGACGTTGAGTCTGACGACGAGGACGAGCCTGACGTTGAGCTCGACATGGTGGCGGGCAGCGACGTGGATGATGACGGCGGCTCAGGTGCCGTCGACTTTGTACGGACGAGGCCAACTCCCCTGATACCGACTCTCAGGGCGCCGCCGCCGTGGCAAGCGCCGCCGTGGCAAGCGCCGCCGTGGCAAGCGTCGCCGTGGCAAGCGCCGCCGACGCCAACGCCGGCGCCACAGAGGAGGCGTGTCGGCTTGCTCTCGAGACGATGCGTTCGAACATCTTGGAGCTGACCCAGGAGCAAGCATCCCCGGAGTGGTTTAGGATGCGCATGTTCTGCCTGACCTCCAGCATCGCTGGTCGCTTCGCGACCGCGTGGTTGCAGCAGCTCGACAAGTACACCACGGGCTTCCCCATCCAGGCGAAGGAGGACGTCAATCGGTCCGCGGCCATCGTCAAGCTGACCCTCAACGTCGCAGGCCCGAGCGTGAGCGACGACGAGTTGATGAACCAGCTGTCGAAGCTTAAGAGGCCTTTGTTGCGCAGCTCTGCAAGAAGCTCGGCGACCCGAGCAAGGCCTACGGGTACAACAAGGCCAAGCTTGCCGAACTCCTGGTTGCGATGGGGGTGACGCCGCAGAACATCGAGGAGGAAGAGACAAAGGAGGTGGACATGAAGCAGGTGCTGTTCAATTGCTGGTTCATGACGCCCATGAGGGGCACCAAGGCCACGGCGAACGGGACCATGAACGAACCGCTCGTGCGCAAGAAGCTCCCTGCCTTCATGGCCAAGCACTCCTGCCTCGAGATCCTGCGCGTGGTGGAGCAGGGTGTGGTGGAGAACAGGGCGCGCCCGTACCTCGCCACTTCGACGGATGGCATCGCTGTTGTTCGCGACCTGGCGGGTGGCGCGCGGTGCGTGGCGCTCGAGATCAAGACGCGGACGGCCATTGGGAGGCAGGCAAAGCTGCGCCAGGTGGTCAGCAGCTGCAACGGCGAGCGCTTCTTCACCGTCGACCTCGGAGACCCGGTCGAGCGCGACCGGTTCAAGCAGCTCGTCCCGGACAAGAGTTACCGCGCACAAGTAGTACATCATGCCATTGTGACACAGGTGTCAAGCGTGCTGTACGTAGAGGCCGTGCCGAACAATATCGAGTACGTGGTGCACATCACCGTGCGCGCTGAGACCTCGACCGCCTTCTGCACGGCCATCTACGACCTCATGTACCTTCGCACCATGCAGCCGATCATCGAGGGCCTTGAGAGCGAAGACCCGAACAAGGACGTGCTCCGCGACCTCGGCATCAAGCCCGGGTGGGGCGTGGACAGGCACACCGTGCGCCAGGCATTCTTGCTGCGCCGAGCCTTGCGCGAGCGGGCCATCGCGCACGGCCCGCTGCCTCGAGCGCGCCGTATCGTGCCGAACGTGGACGCGTGGAACAACTGGAAGGGGGGGGTCGATGTCTACTCGCGCATGCTCGCCAACGTGCGGGGGTTCCACCCCCGTCTGGGGTTCTTTGGGCGATTCTTCCTCCGCGTCTACACGACAATGCTGCACAACGCGCACATCGTGGTCCGCCTCGACGAGCTGAGGCGCAACCTGAACGGCAAGACCATCCCCGAGAGCTTTGCAAGCTTCAAGCAGTTCAAGAACAAGCTCAACACCATGTCCCTTCAGCACGTTCCTCAGGAAGGCGCACAAGTGCATGGACGTGCTCCTCGAGGCCACCCTGGATGCCAGCAGCCCGCGCAGCTCGGGCAGCAACAGCGCCAGTCTGCGAGCGCTTCGCCCGTGAGCGTGGCGCAGCGCGCCAAGGGCACCTACAAGCAGCGCGACGTCTGGAACGACGGCGAGATGGCCAGCGTGCGCAAGCGTCCCATCACTGTTTTTCATGGCCTCAGCGCGATGGGCAGGCGCGGCCGCTGCATCGTTTGCTGCGAGTCCTGCATCACGGGCAAGCACAACAAGACCCGCCCACTTGGGCAGCGCATGGGCTGCCAGACGACGAAGGCATGTACCCCGTGCGGCATTGATCTCTACAATAAGCGCATCAAGGCTGGGGTTCAAACGAAGAGGAAAGAGCCACGCCGCGAGGACTTACCATCCGTCTTCCTCTGCGACAAGCCGCGCTTTCTGGACAACCGTACGTGCGCGGACATTCACCACTCCGGCGAGCGGTACCCTGAGTGCGGCGACGAGGTCTACAAGCTGGTCAGGGCCGCGCAGGAAGCTCAAGTTTGAGTTTTGAAATTTTGAAAAGTCCACTCGTGCTTGTTTGTTTCATCGTTACTTTCGGCGAATCTTGCACAACGCCATCCCCGACCAACCGCGACACAGGAGCAAGCATGGGCATGGCCCGAGAGCAACCCCACCACAAGCAACTTTTCCCGGCGAGCTGGCAGCGCTTGGCCCTGCCTGAGGACATGATTTCGGTCTGGGTTCTGCTTGTCTCGGTCTACCGTTTGCCCAGACTAGTGTAAAACGGTAACATCAAAAGGGATTCACCGAGGCCATCAGAAGCTTGATTTCGGGGATTTAGTGCGGCGAGCACAACAGACCTTAATGCGAGGGGAGCTAAAGGAGAATGCCTTGGGTCTTCGTCTTCATGAATCAATCCATGTCTTGCTTGCTCAGTGGCAGATCACGTCCGTAAGGAGGGTCAGATTTTTGTGTGCAGAAAATGACCGCAAAATCAGCCCAGCAGGGGTACGGACGGGCGGCCGCGGCGCTGTCCAGCTGGGACTCGCTGCTCCGGGCGTGGGACGACGACAAGACCGCTGCGCTGGCGGACAACAGCTTCGATGTGCGCGACTTTGCGCAGATCGTGGAGTCTGATGACAGGCTTGACGGCACTGGCTTTGACTCGAGGCATGCGTCCCTGTACGGCGGTGAGACACCCCCTACCGTGCGGCCGCAGCCTGGCGCGCCTGCCAGCAGCAATGGGCGAGGCTTTGCCGAATCTCTGGACGGCGCCAACGCTCGCGCGCAGACCAACCAGCTGTTTTTCGGGGCCGGCCGCGTGGACATCGACTTCTCGAGCGGAAACAATGAGCCTCTGATCCGCCAAATGTGCCTGGATGATGAGCTTAGATCTGCCAAAACCTATCTTCAAAGGGTCGATCTGACAGCGTGCTAATGACTGCACTTTTCCTTGGATTTCTTGGGCAGATTTCCTGCATGTCAAATCTGCCAAGACAAGACTACTGGCAGAGTTCGAAAGCCCAACTACGGCGGGTCACAAGGCTGCCAGATGATCCGATAGAAACTCGTGACTCGTTTACTCTCTTGGTGGTCTTGTCTGCGGGCGCGCTGCAGAAAGCGTGATGGCGAGGACGCCACGCAATGCGTCAGCCCTACATGCGCTCACTGAAGTCGAGGTAGCCATTGTTCTCCGCGCACGAGTTGTAGAAGTGAATCATCCTCCGGTAGCTCCCCATCTGAGGCGGCGCCCGCTCGAGCTCTTCGAGGCTCAAGTCAATGAGGTTCCCGACCGTCTTGATGCGGTGCTCGACCTTGGCCCCCGCCGCCCCGCCGTGCAGGATGCTCTTGCTAATCTCCAAGTCGTGGCGCTTGTGCGTCACAAGGGTGCGCAGCGTCCGGTTGTAGTACTCACACAAGTTGAGCTGCGGCGATGTGGCGGGCAGTTTGACCATGAACAGCTTGCCTCCGTTGCGGATGATGTGTTCACTCGCGGCAACGAAGTTGGGGAGCGGCTTCAGCATCTGCACAGCGTGCTCAGCTTTCCCATGCTCCGAGGCACCGTCCAGGATGATGTACACGCTCTTGCCCTTGACAGCTGGCGTCGCTGCCAATGTGGCGAGCAAAGCGTCCATGAACTCGAGGTACTTCTCCGACCCCATGTGGAGCGATAGGTGGCACGATGCCCGCGCGAGGTTCCGCCAACCTTGTTGCTCTTCTCAGGCTTGTACGCGCCAGAGCAGATCACGCCAAGCGTCGGGTGAACTGCCATGGCTACCTGAGTGCGGTACGAGAGTCGGCTTCCCGGTAGCGTCGTGTAGACTGCGCGCTTGGAGGTCGGGGCGCGCCCAAAGCTGCGAAGCGCATCGAGGTAGAACGGCATCTCGTCCATGAACACGAAGAAAGCGTTCGGTCGCTAAAGCACGGCAACATCTTCTCGCAGAACTCCTTCCGGGTCTTCATCTTCTCCTCCGAGTTGGCCGTCGACCTCTCGCGAATTATGTGCTTGCGGGTGTAGCCGAAGGACCTGACCCACTTGCCGATGGTCTGCTCCGCCTTGATCTTGCAGCGGTTGTAGTCCACGATGACCTCCTCGCGCAGGTCGCCCAGCTCCTCGGCCGCGGGCAATGGGCCGTCGGCCTTTTGCTGCTCCTCGGTCAACTCCACACCCAACTTGCTCATCGTGTTGCGAAGGATCTCTGTTCACCTTCGTGGCCAGCTCCCGGTTCGTCATCGTGCAGTCCATGTGCAACCAATGCATGACATTCTCGCGCATCTCGTCGGTCAGCTTGCGGCGACCGGAGCCGATGTTGGAGCGCTTTACCTGCTTCTCGACGGCCTCCTCGCTCGAGAGTGTCTCTTCCCCCTTCCGAAAGCGCTTCATGACGGCGTCAGTGGAGCCAAGGCTCACGCCAAGCATCTCGGCCACATCGGCGCGCTTCTTCCGGCCACCCTTGGCATCTGCCGGAGGACCATCTCCTTCTCCTTCTTCGTCCACGTGTGCTGCTTGCGCTGCACCGGGCGACCCTTGGCGGCAGCCTTGCGTCTGGGCTTTTCGGGGTACTTGCGTGCTTCGAGCGAGAGCGTGAGTGGCTCTCGCGGGCGCTTGCTGGGGAGCCGCACGGGCTTGACATCGGAGGTGCTCTCGCCGTCGCTCTCGCCGTCGCTCTCGCCGTCGCTCTCGCCGTCGCTCTCGTCGTCGCTCTCGTCGTCGCTCTCATCCGCGTTCGCGTCAAAGTCGGAGCCGTTGTCGGAGGATTGTTGTCGCCGCCGGAGCTCTTGTCCTTCGTGCCGTCGACGCTCTCTGCAGCAAACGCGTCGTTCTTGGCGCTGGCGTTGTGCTTGGCGCTGGCGTTGTGCTTGGCGCTGGCGTTGTGCTTGGCGCTGGCGTTGTGCTTGGCGCTGGCGTCGCCGCTAGCGCCAGGGTTGACCTTCGTGCTGGTGCCCGTGCTGGCGTCGCCCGCTTCGGGTTCGCTGTCGGCGTCTCTATTGTTGTCGGAGACACCCTTGTCGTTGGAGTCGTCCTCGTCGTCGAGCTCGACCTCCTCCATGAAGCTCGAGGCCGGCTTCGGCTTCGGCTTCGTCGAAGGTGCCATCTGCTCGGACGTTGTGTCCGATTCCGCCATCGTCAGACAAAAGTTCTCGAGGTGCTCGCGCTTACTTCCGTGCAGGGCTCCGCCGCGCTCGGTGCCTGCTTGCCCGGCAAGGCAAGCTCGCCGCCGTCGACCTCGCTTCCCACGTCTCCAACCTCCCCAATTTCTTCCTCGTTGCCATCCTCAAAGATGCTCTGCCAAAGTTTCCAGTTGTCAGACTCACGGCGAGCAAAGAATTGCCAGAAATAAGGGAAATGCTGCCCAAGGCTCACGAAACAGAAAGGAATTTGTCGTTCGGGTCGCAACTTTCTCATTTTTTTGCCAAACGCTCACAAAGATTGACAGTGTTCTACGTTTGGCGGATCAGAGGCTCATTGTTTCGGCCGCACCGATTCTGGGACCGACTACCACAGCCTCACGATCGACAACACGGACATATCAGATTTCATCGACTACAAAGCCGTGGCGGGCTGGCAATGGGACGTGGGTTTCAAGACGAAGATTATGGGTGGCATGTTCCACACGAGAACCGGGGGGACCAGCACGTTCAGCGAGACGAGCTCCACGAACGTGACCGACGATACTCGCGTAGTGGAGCTGCACACTATGCTCAAGGAGGACCGCCAGGGCGACAACCTGTGCCTCACCGTCCACCGCTCGCCGCACTCTGGTACTTTCGTGTATAACGTCTGCGGCGGCCGCACCAGCTGCCCGCACATTCCTGGCACGGACGCGCGTCACAACGTTACCTTGCAGCTCGTCGAGGCGCCCGAGGCCGACCAGAAGGACGCGGGTGGCCGTTTCGTGATGCGCATCGACACGCTCAGCATGCTGCCCGAGGACTCGGTCGACCTCATGATCGAGTTGGACGCGCAAAGCGCCTCCTTCCCGCTCGCCTTCAAGATCGGCTCGGCTACGCTCAACCAGCCCTTCGCGCTGCCGCCGGTCCAAGGGGCACCACTACGGACGTGTTCGTCTACTACGAGCGCCTCGACCCGGACGTGGCCTCTGCGGACGTGGTCCTCTCGGTGTACCCTGACTGCGAGCCTTCGCGAGTCTGGAAACTCCCGTCGCTCTCGTGGGGCAGCGAGTGCCCCCAGGTCGTCTGGGGCGGCGATCTTGAAGCGGCGGAGAGCACTTGGACCATTTCCTCGGCCGCGAGTGAGAGTTTCCTCCGCATCGCCCCGCTCACGCGCACACCGATCAAGGAGGATATCACCAGCAACGTCACGCTCTATATGAAGAGGGCCGATGTGGTGTCTGCCGACTGGCTGCCCGTGTACGCGGACAAGTTGGGAGGGCTCGCCGTGGGTGACTCAGCGGATCTCAAGGCTGACGACGTGAGAGACTACTTCAAGGGCGGCAGACCGTACATGCTGCAGCTCCGCTTGGACTGCAAGCGTGGCGACGTCGTCGCGGCACGTCGCGTTCGGCACTTCGCCTCGGGCTCTTCGACGACGTGGGCCCCAAGCTGCTCCTGTTCACCCCCATCCCGTACCTACGACTGCCTGCGCGGCGCTTTCCGGTGGCCGAGCTTCGCTTTGACGAGCCCGTCGACTGTTTGCGCCCCGAGCTGTCCGCTGTGGTGACTATCAAGAGCACCAACAACACCGCTGGGCCCGACGACCTCCAAGCCGATGCAGACGTCTACTGCTCGGTGGATGGCAGCCACCTGACCGTGACCATCACCCTCCCGGACCCTATCAGCGACGCTGCGTGGAGCCAAGCGGTGGTCGACATGGTCCTCAAGGGCGTGTACGACCTGCACGGCAACCCGGCCCCGGTAGCCCCCCGCGCAGTGGACCCCACCTCCGGGAACCAAGGCCGCGGAGGTGTTGCCGAGGCGCAGGCCGACGGAGTGCTCGACGGATTTTTCACGATGCCCAAGCTGATCCTGCGCACGGACTCTACGGCGGACGCCATCGACTGGGCGCTCCCGTCACGCAGTTCGACAGAAAAGCTGATGGCTGCGACGCGCGCCAAGCTGCTGCCCTCCAGCGCCATTCCCAGCTACGAGGTGTTCACCAAGGATGACAACTCGAATCCCTCCTCGAGTCCGGCACCAGCGTTGGCGCCATTGCCGGCGGCGTGGCGGCCGCTTGCCTCGTGGTCGCCGCCGTCGCGTTCGCGGTCCGTCGCAAGATGCGCCAGAGGGCCCTCCCCGACGCGCAGAGCCGCAAGCTGGAGGCCGAGCTCTCGACGCCCAACCCCGCGTACGCCGAATCCGCGTAGGTGTGGCGGGGCCACGGATGGCCGATCCGGAGCAGAGGTCGAGCCGCCTTTTCATCTCTTTTCGTTCTAATCTTCCGTTTTCGTTCATTCCTCGCCGCGTCGTCGTCTACGTGGCAGTGCCGTGCCTGTACGACAGCGAGCTCGTCTCCACGCTGACGTTGTCTGTCGTTCGTCGCCACCGCCGTCTTTGGTGGCCGCGCCCGACGTCTCGGCGCCGTCATCTCGGCGGCGACTGCTCCTATTGGCACGGCAGGCCAAGGAGCCTGTTACGCAACATGATAGCGCTGGCGGTGCTCGGCGCCGCGGCGGTGGGCGCCGCGGCGTACGCGGCGTGGTTCTACTTGTTCCATTGCGGGTGGCGCGTGGCCTGGGAGCGCGCCGTGGGCGCGCATGGAAAGCCCGTGCTGCGGCGGCGCTTGTGCCAAATGGAGCGCGCTTATGGCCGCTGGGCATGGTCCTTTCGCGGAGCCAACCGCGTGGGCATAGCCGTGTCGCTCAGAGGGCGGCACAGTCTCGATGCGCTGTGCGAGGCCGCGCGGCGGATGGAGGCCCGGCACCCGATGGTGCGCGCTGTGCTGCTCGATGGTCGACTCTCGAGTGCCCAGCCACGGGCAGCAGCGGTGCGCTGTGCGTGTCGCACGTGGACCGCGAGGACGCCGGGACCTGGGAGGCGGTGTGGGGCGAGCTAGAATGCAAGCCCTGTGCGCGCGGCGAGGGCTTTTTCGCCGCTGTGCTCGTGAGTCGGGAGGGCGAAGACGAGTTTGAAGTTGTGCTGGCAGGCCATCACTTGGCCTGTGACGGGTGTGTCTATCCTCCACCTGATGCACGAGCTCTTGGCCAGCTTGGACGATCCGGATCGCGAATGGTCGCCCCGCGAGGCGGTGCCACCCGCGACCACCTTTGCCCTTGAGCACGGCCAGCCGCTCCGAAGCCGCGTCGCGGCAATCGCGCGCTACATTACCAAGATCTTCAGCGTTGGCCTAGGTATCGTACCAGCACAAGGCCTCGCGCACCGGCAAGGTGCCACCACGACGCACCCGGGCAAGCCCAGCTGGGCCGAGCGCGCGCAGCTGGACGAAGCGGCTATGAGTGCGTTGGTCCGGCGCGCCAAGGCTGTCGGGATTGGTCTGAATGCCGTGGTGACTGCTGCTGCGGGCCAAGCCGTCAGCGAGATGGCAAATGAGGCGAGCGCGGAGGCCGCGCCGCACACGGTGGCGTTCAACGTCCCAGTCAACCTTCGGCCGCGCCACGCGAAACTGGCCAGCAGTGACGTGGGCTGCCACATCGCGAGCCTCGCGCTGCTTCACGAGCACAGCGCCAGCACGCGCACGCCAGGGCGACTTTGGGAGGCCGCTGCGGCCTGCACGCCAAGACACACGCCGAGCTGGCCCCCGACAACGTGCTGCCGCTGACGCTGTGCCTCTTGCCGCTCTACCTGGTCGTGCCGGCCCCAACGTGCGGCATGGGCGCTAACAGCATCATCGTCAGCAACTGGGGCCGCACGCCCTTCCCGCGTGCCTACCCGCGTGGCCTCGAGGTGCTGGGCGCCAAGCCGCTGCTCAACGTGCACGTTTACAACCAGGTCTACTTTAACGTGACGTGCACCAATGGCAAGCTCGACCTGGCGGCCATGGGCTCGCGCGTCTTCTCGCAGGACCAGCTGCGCCGATTCGTGGACCTCACGGCGCGCTTCCTCCTCGCGATGGCAGACCAAGGCGTTTAGGCGGGCACGTGTGATGGTCTGTGTCAATCGGAGAGCAGGGCATCAACTTGTGTGTCGCCGTCTCGTGTGGCTAGGCCAACCTCGAGTGGCCTGCGGAGGTTGCGAACGGCCCTGCAAGGTGCGCCACGTGGCACGCATTCGTGCGCGTTCGTGCGAGGCTGCCTTGGAACATACCGGACCATGGCCGAGGAAACCAAGTCGCACACACCGCGCACATTGACTCTCTGTTGATTCAAGGTGGTTGTCGCTCGGAGCTGCCGCCAATTCTTCAAATCACGGCTGAGATAGTCGTTCTGGCGCTGCACCGGCTGAGGCGCTTGGTCGTCCGCGAGGCGGCGCCTGCCGCTAGTGTCCTTCATCTCCTCATGATCCCTTCCTCAGCGAAGTAAACCGCGCTGAGATCATCGTCCAGAGGCATTCGACGTCCAGCTGGCCCCTCGGCTTGCATCTGCTGCTCTCCCAGCGTCGAAGATCTGGCACGTGTGGTGCTGCTCCTGGCTCCTGCTCTACGTGGCTAGCGGCAGCTTCTGACCGTGGGCCAGAACTGGGCCGCTGAGACAGGAACGGCGTGCCCTTTTGCCTTCGAAGACGTATTGCCTTGGTGAGTGCAGGCAAAGCCCGCGCTGGCGCCGACGCAGCAGATGACGCTCGACCGCTGCAAAGCGCTGTGCCGCGCGCTGCACGAAACCTGTCACGGCTTCAACTTTGATCCGGTCACGCTCGACTGCGAGCTGCAAGGGGACACGTACGACCAGGGCTGCGGAGCTGGGCGGAACGCCGTGCAACGACTGCACGGGCAAGACGCTGCACGTTGCGTACCGGCACGAGAGCGACGAGGTCGGCACGTTCCAGTACGTGAGCGGCAAGGTGTGCCACGCGGGCGAGCCTGTCCCGGGGCTGGACAATGCGGAGGGCTCACTTGAGCACTGCAAGGCGCTTTGCTCCAAGCACAAGGCGTGCCGCGCGGTGTCCATGGTCCTCGGCAAATGCCGATTCACGACGAGCTTTGCGTACCGCAGCATGATCTGCCCCGCCGTCCACCTCAAGCTGCGCCAGGACCGCTTTGGCCGACAGATCAACGTACCGAGTGGCGGCTCTGCCGTCGAATCGTTTACGGGCAAGTCGCCCACGGAGTGCACGGCGCTGTGCCAGGCCAAGAACGGCTGCATCAACGTCGAAACGAACTGCACGGCGGAAGGGTCCGCTGACCTGCGAGCTCATGGGCGCGCGCGACACGACCGAGGACGTGGAGTCCGACGAGGATTGCGATGAGACGCGCCGCGACGTCTGGGTGCACGAGACGCGCCACATCTTCACCAACAATTTCACGAAGATCTGCAGCAACCTAATCACCGCTGTGAGCGGCGAGTTTGTGGCGCAGTCCAAGGAGGACTGCGCCGAGCTGTGCCACGCCCTGGAGGACGACTGCCGCGCCGTGGCGTTCGGCAAGCCCGCCGCGCTGGCGACGCGCAGCGACACCACATGCGTGGCCATTAGCGTGGCAGACAACGTGACCAACGCGGAGCTCTTCGCCGACGACTGCACCAACACGGAGGAGGGCAGGTTTTACCCCAAGATGCGGCCGCCCGGCACGCTCGACGCCAAAACGCTCGAGATCCGTCTCTGGCTGCGCAGCCCGAACGGACGCATCGGCCGCGACACGCTGCGCAAGGTGAAGAAGATGCAGGGCACGGTCGCCGAGGTGTCGGCAAACGTTTGAGGACGTCGCCAAGGCCGCGTCGAGCGCGCTCACGGCGCTCTCTGCCCTGAGCGTACCCTTGCTCGCCATCGCCGAGACGGTGCCCGTCGTCGGGGCCGTTCTCGCCGCGCTTGGCGGGGGCCTGCTCCTCGGCAAGCGCGTGATCCGGCCCGCGCCGATCGTGGAACCCCCGTCTCCATCGCGGCCGGCCAGCTCGGCAAGGCCTGCAAGGGCGCCGCCAAGAGCGCCCAGCGTCGCCAGGAAGGCTCACAAGGCCAGCAACAAGCTGGAAGCGTTGAGACCAAGATTGGCAACATGGAAGGCCTCCTCCTGGCCGCCGCCGGCGTCCTCACCGGCATACCAGTCGCCCTGCTAGTCGCCACCAACGCTCTGGTCGCCGCGCACAAGTGCGCCTTTGACGCCGGCCGCATGGACATCGTCGAGGACATTGAGAACGTCTTTGTCGAGCTGCAGGATCTGGCGGAGGCGGTCGCCCTGGCCCTCACGGGCGTCAAGGGCCTCGCGCTCGGACCGCTGCAGGCCATCGGCAAGTTGTTCCGCGTCACGCTGCCCGACATCCTCGATACCGAGGCCGACTTTGCCTGGCTCGACGGCTTCCTAGGCCCGTTCAAGTGGCTCGCCGAGGTCGTCAACTACGAGATCTGCGAGCTCGACTGGCCCATCCCGTGCTTCAAGATCATGGTCGTCATCGACATCCTCGCCAAATCCTCGGCGCCCTGGAGTGGCTCCTCGGCTGGGTCTTTGCCCCGCTCGAGGCGGTCGTCCTCAGCCTCATCCCCGAGATCACCATCCCCGTCCCCGACTTTCACGTCGACAACCCGTTCGAGCAGCTCACCGTGCACTTTGGCGAGCTCGACGGACACTACAACGACATCCTCGCGGCGCTCCAAGCGCCCATGGTCAAGCTCGACGAAAAGCTCGACAAGATCAAGGACATGATGCCCAAGGACATGCCCTTCGCGTGCAGCCTCTTGAGCGACGACGAGTTCGCCGACGCCGCCCTCGGCCTCGAGCCAGGCGACGAGCTCGAATCCGAGCCAGAGTCGAACGACGATGTCAAGGTCGCCGGGCGAGGCTTAGCATCGACATGCCGCCCTCCGCTCCCAGCGCCCAAGCTCCCGGTCTTTGGGGCCTTCGTCGGCCTTTCGGACTTAGTGAAGAACGCGGTGTTCAACAAGCTCATCAGCAAGCCTGCCCCGGAAGACGACTCCAAGGGCACGCGGCGGACGCGGCGCAAGGCCAAGCAGAAGAACAAGGTCCTCGGGGCCCCACGGGTGCAGTTCTCGCTGGCCCCAGCCCATCACTGTGCTCCCGCACGACTACCGCGAGGTGGACCCGGCCGACTTGCCGTTCCGCGTGTCCCTCAACGTGCGCGTCTCACCGCCACCCCAGGCCAAGGCAACCAGATACCTCAAGATGACCATGGAGGTCCGCGGCGACCAGGAGAAAGGCGCCGGCCAAAGGCCCAAGTGCTACATGGGCGTCAGCCACAAGAATGGCGCTCCCAAATCGCTGTTCGGGCGCCGCGTCAAAACCCGCCAGAGCTTCCTCAGCATGATCCGCGATGGGGTGCAGAGCAGCAACGTGTTCCCGCTCGAGTTCAAGCCGGCCGGCAATCCGTGGCACGTCAATGGGGACTGGGAGGCCTGGTTCGCGATGCTCGTGAGCCGCCTGCCGTCAAGCGGGCTCCAGTGCAGTAGTTGCTACCATACGAGTGCCCCGCAGGCGCCCTGTGTGTGGGCGGCTCGGCCGAGCCCAAGGCAGAAGGCGGGCCCGGCCCGGGCAGTCGACGAACTTGGGGGACAGAGGAGGACAGGAGGTGCAACGGCATGGAGACGTGTGACGACGATGACATCGAGGAGGATGAGGAAAGATTCACTGACGAGATTAGGCTTGGCTGCGACGGCGTCGTCTGGGCCACATCGAGGACTACGCCAACCACACCAGCAGAACCTCGTCGATGGAGATCCCGGCCGTGACGCGCCGCCGCTCATTGGCTGCACAACCCGGTACGAGGGTTCGGGCAACGACGACGCGTCTCTTCGGGGCGCATTGGAGAGCTCTGGGCGTGGTTCAGGGGCGAAGCGTTGACCCAAACAATCGCGGGCTCAACATCGGCGTCTTCTTCACACGCCTGGACACTCACGGGGCGTGCCTGGTGGAGATCGTCGGCACGACGAAGGGATGGAGTGACCAGCGCAAGTTCCGCGAGCTGTGCCGTCCCCGTGGCGGGACCCGGATGCTGCGCAAGTACGCGAACCTTGCGACCCAAGCCGGCGGCATTTCGGCCTGACCCTTCCCATCTGGCACTGCTGCAAAGATCCAGTGTGGTGGAGGTGCGGGAGGCTGGAACTGGATCAGCAGTGCCGGCTGCAGCCAGTACCAGGTCGAGCACATTGTGGACGACCAACGCGAACGTCCCTTTGCTCGGGGGTTCGCCGCCCTCCAAAGTGCTGAACACCCTCGCGAATTGGGTCATGACGTACGGCCTGTACAAACAACAAGGTGGGTCAGTTGCACTGGGCGAACGTCGCGTTGGAGAAGAAGGTCGTGTATGGCAAGCAGGGAGTACCCCGCCGACGCGGTCATTGTGCTACTGGAAGCTTGCCATGACTGGCAGAAACTGGGTGGCCTTGTCGGCGTGGTGACGCAGATGACACGATTTCAAGGGAGGTTCTGTGTGTAGAGCGTGTACGTACCGTACTTTCTTTCCAATCTTGGTCTGTTGGCCTGGAACTCGACGTGATCCATGTCCGCCTGCGCAGGCGCGCCGCGGCGGTGCGAGCCTTGCACGGCGGACTGCCGCCGTCAAAGACGGGAAACACGGTCAGCCCACGGCCGACCATGACCTCAATGCGCCGGACAAAAGCCTGGACGACTTGGCCGAAGTCGCCCTTCGCAACCTGCTCCCGGGCGTCGCCGCCAAAACATGCAGCCAGACCATGCCGTCCACGCCCATGGTCTTGCCCGCCAGGTGCGCGAGCCAGTCATCCAGCCGCGTCCCCCATCCATCGCCGAGTGCCCTGAGCAAGCCTGGCACCCCCATCGCCGCCGCGCTGCCCGTGACCGCCGCGACCGCCGTGTTCAACACCGAATTTCTGTATCGTGAGATGATGCGAGGTTCGGGGAGCTTTTGGGAATCGCTCAATCCGCTGGGATTCGCACACACAAAAAACATGGCTGTCTTCGTAGAGGACACCGAGACGAGTTGATCGAGCCATTGTTTGTTGGAATCGAAGCAGTGGTCGCGAAGTTGTCGACCGCTGAAGGCTGCCGGATCTGTGCTGGGACGGGTGTCTGGATCTTGCCCGCAGGCGCGCCTCAGGGAGATAGAGGGGTGCGCGGGGCTTGGGAGGGCTCAGGCAAAGGCCCTTGAGCACTGGCAAGGCCCGTTTGGGCCCTGAGGCCGAGCAACGGCCGACCCCACTCATGCCGTCATGCCGATGCAAGGTTGGTGGCTGCCACACGTGTGACTCGCCTTGCCGGCGCTGTGGCTGCGAGTGCGACGGGCGAACAGTGGCAGAGAAGACGCAGCGGAAACGCGGGAGCCAGCCCGCTGCCCTCCGTGGCAACAGTGCGCCGAAGCGAGCTCGACGAGCTGCGGCCACTGTGGCGGCCAAGCGCGTGGCAGCGGACGTCCACGCGCCCGGAAGCGACGGCGAAGAAGAGCCCCCGACACCGTTCGTTCCGCTGCGCTTTCCAGACCTCGCGTCGGGACGTCTTCGTTGCGCTGGGCGCAGACTTTACCTTGGCGAGCAAACATCTCCCATCGGAGGCCAAGCCCTCGGAGGAGCCACTCACGCTTCACCAGACCTCAGCAATTGTTGGTTGTGTGCTCGAGATGGCGAGGCGGACCGCTGAGATCCTCGCGCCCAACCACAGCGCGCAGATTCTCGACCTCGCAGGCAAGAAGCTGCTCGGAAAGGACGAGGGCGACGGTGGGCGCGACGAGCTGAAAAACACCGTGCGCGTGGCCAAGCTCGCTCCGAAGCGCTCCATCCAAGGCAGGGTGTGCCGAGCCTTGCTCTTCAGCTCGCTGAAGAAGCAGCTGCGTGAGGAGATCACTAAGAGCAAGGACGTGTACTTGAGGAAGAACAACCGCACCTACGCGGCCGCCTTGCGAGACTTTGCAACTTTAGCGTCGCCTGACGACGGCGGCACCTCCAGCACACGCAAGGGCGCCTTCGCGGAGGAGCTCAAGAAGTTCGTGGAGTCTCGTGCGCGCTACAAGAAGGATGACGTCGACCACGCGCTCATGGTTATGCTTAGGAGTGAACACGTGAGCACCCTTTCGTGGGGAACGCGGACGATCAGGTTAGAGAAGGGCAAGGTCTTGCGCCCGTCACTGACGCGGCGCAAGGCCTTCAAGAACATATTCGAGCACTACAAGCGGTCTGCGAAGCCGAGCAGCGGTCACGCATCAGCAAGATGAGTTTTCGCCGGATCCTGAAGAAGGTGACCAACGGTGAGGAGCGCTTGCTTGCAGCTGTAGACTACGTCGTAGTCTCTTGGTGAACGACCCGTGCCACAAGGTCCAGCTTCTGATCGACGACTTCGCGCCGCAGGCGGAGTACAAGCGGTTGACGAACCTTCTTGTGAAGGCCCGCAACTTTACAAGGTGCAGTTCGACAACCACGCAAAGAAGAACGATGGCGACGTGGCCCACGACGTGAAATATGGCCTCGAGGTCGCAGATGATGGCCCGGATGCGCTCGGCCGAAGGACCACCTGCAACGCCTGTCGTTTTCCTTTCTACGTGCTCGAGGTGATCCAGCAGTGCGTGCTGGCGAGCGACAAGCCGGCACAAGTGAAGCAAGACGCCACGACGGTCCTGAGCGATGTTGGTCACAAGTTCAGGCTCTACATGCAGCATCGCTATCGTGTGCTCAACCAACAGGACGAGCTGGCGAAGATCCTTCGGAGCTGGAGGACGATTGCCTGACCAACAAGGGGTCGTCTCGCATCCACGTGGTGATGGACTACAAGATGAAGTTCGAGCCGAGGAGCGCGCGAGAAACGACATTGGAGCATTTCGGGAAGCGGGGGCTCTCGTGGCACGGCTTTTTGATCTTCCACTACGTGTACAAGGAGAAGGAAGATGAGGACGGCAACTTGATCGGATATGCCGCGCGCCAGACTCTTTACGTGGATCAGGTCGTCACGGGTGACAACAGCCAGGATGCGGCCGGCACTGGGGCGCTGCTCGAGGCATTCATGTGGCAGATCTCCAAAGAGCTCCCGCACGTCGAGACAATGTCGCTTCAAAGCGACAACGCCAGCTGCTATCAGAGCCACCAGACTATGCTGAACATTCAACGCCAGCAAGCACCTCCGCATCAAGATCACGCGCTACGTGCACACCGAGACACAAGACGGCAAGTCTTTGATTGACGCGCACTTCGCACGCGGTACCCACCACCTCACGGACTTCCTGAAGACGTTCGAGAACAACAGATCCGCAAAGTGGCTACGGCGGAGGGTCTTGCACGCGCGCTCGCCTGGAATGGTGGCATCCAGAACTCCCTCGTGCAGCTCGTGCGGCACGATCGTACAAAGCTCAACAGCATATCCGAGATCGTCAAGCCCATGATGGAGGACGCGAAGCAGTACTTTAGCCGCGCTTCGGATATCTTCTACCTGCCACCTGCAGATGGTTGGCAAGCTGTCGAGCGGGACTTGACCAACGAGCAAGAGATCAACAACCTGGACGTAGCTTCAAGATCAAGGACGCTTTCTCGGGAATCGGCAACGGCGTGGAGATGGTGATCAACCCAGCACAGGGGCATTTTCGCCCGGTGGCGCACGAGGTTGAGCCCGACCCTTCAATGGCCGACACTGAAGAGCTCGACGACGAAATTGCGGAGGCAGAACAAGGCGTTGCGGAGGGCGTGGCCGACATTGTCGAGGCTGTGCAAGCGGGTCTTGGCGGCGAGCCGACGGCTGGAGAGTCCACACAGCCCGGACCAAACGACGGCTCGGTCGTGGTGGACGCCGAGAAAGAGGAAGGGTCGACGTGGGGCGGCGCCGTGTACAACGACCGCTATGTTGCACGCAGCCACTGCACGTTCACGATGGGCTCAGACATTGTGCGGTCCTCGTCATTTGGCAGCCTGATCACTCGCGAGAAGCGAACCGCGAGCCGGCGTGGGGATGTCGAAGTCACCACCACCGACAAGTGCGATATGGTGTCGTACGCTGTGGTCAAGGCCGAGAGCATGATACGTCGCCGAGAGGGCGTGGCCATCACGGACGGGACGCAGGAGTTGGATGAGTATAATCTCGCCTCCGACTTTGTGATGGAGCCCTGGAAGCGGGGACATGCCCGACGACAACAGCGGGGCAAGTCGTACGGCGCCACATCGGGCTCTACCGCGGCGATATCAAGGAGATGTTCGAGCGTGGCCGGGACGATGAGAGCAAGAAGATGAATTCCTCTATGATGCTCGATGAGCTGCGTCGCAAGTACCCGGATAGGTATACTCTGCCCGGTGAGATCGAGATCCGTCGCGAGATCAACGCCATCTTCCAGACGCAGAAGAGCCGCGAAAAGACCGAGAAGCGGCGGCGGCGTGAGGCTGGTCAGAGCACGACTTCCTCTTCGCGCTACACATGGCGAGAGGACTGGGTCGAGTGGCTGCGTGGCAAGCTGGAGGACCAGCCGTCAGCTCAGCCACGTACTCTTGCGGAAGAGTTCGTGGAGAGCATCAAGGGGCCTGATGGCAAGCTCCCAGACGATGCGCCAGAGCTGACGAAGGTGACAAGCAAGATCAGTGCGTTGAAGACGAAGCTGAAGAAGGATGGCAAGAGGGTGACTGAGCTCAACACCCAATGAAAGTTGATTCATCTGCAATTGCATCTCATTCGTTGCACGCGAGAGCCTCCTAGTGCCCTACAGGCCTTGCGTGGGCACCAGGGCCCTTGAGCGCACCTGTAGGGCCTTCCAGACCCGCATGGGTTGGTCTCTTGCGATTTGCAAACAGATTTCGAGCTCGCGCACGCCCGACTTTGTCGACTCTATCTCGGCCCCAACTTCGCCATTTCCAAAACGGTTTTGCAAGTGCCCTACAACCCTGCTCTGCTACGAAAGTGGCCTGCTTAACGATCTCTGCCTGCAATAGCGGATCGGGCGTTTCCGATTTCCCCTCCCAAAAAAGCGCAAATCGCATCTCATGATACAGAAATTCGGTGTCAAAAGCGATCCTTGCTGCACGTTCCCATGAGAAGTAAAAAATTCGACCCAGCGGTACGTAGGGGAAAACACGACAGAAACGCGGACCCCCTCGCAGCCCCGTTGAGAAAGCAGAGGAGCAACGCCAGCACGCGAGAGCTGGGAGCGACTGGGAGCGAGGTCGCCGAGCACGATGAGCATGACGCGGGAGGAGCTGGAGGCTGCGCTAAAGGCCGAACGCGCGGGACGGCTGCGCGAACGCGCGGAGGCCGCTCGCGAACGCGCGGGACGGCTGCGCGCGGAGAAGCGTGCCAAGGCTTGGGAACGTCGTGCGCAGTTAATTGACGAGGCCAAGGAAGCTGCCAAAAGGGCCAAGGAAGCTGCCGAAAATGCGAAGGAAGCTGCCGAAAATGCGCTGGAGAGCGCGGACGTGAAGCCACGACCGCTGTGGGGGCGGCTTGCCGTCAACGCTGGCCATGGCATAACCGATCCTCCGTTGAAGAGAACGCGGTCGTCGAGATCGGCGACGAAGACCACGACACGGACGGCCAAGTGGCCCATTCCAGAGTACGTGGGCGATTTGCCCTTTGTTCCAGGCGACTTGGATCCTGCGGACGATTCGGCACCGTACTTTGTCCAGGGCATGAAGACGGACGTCGCGTTCCGCGTCAAGTTCCCCACCACGGACAGTGATGTTAAGCTGGACTACAGCGAGTCTACCACCCGCGGCCCGTTCGACGCGCTTTTCTACACGCTGGTGTCGATATGGCGCGAGGTTTTTGAACCAGACAAAAGGGTCACGTACCACCCCGAGATCCCCGTAGGCCCAGGCATGGTTTCGGATGGCGTGGTGTTTACGCAAGACCAGAGCGACCTGGTTGAGAACGCCCTTAAGGGTGCTGCCGAAAAGGCCGACGAAGCTCTGGTTGACCTGGAAGAATGTGAGGGCGGCGGCGGCGGCAGCGGCGGCAGCCCGCGACAACCAGCTTGACAAGGTCAAACAAAGGTTGAAGGAGCTCGGAAAGGACTTTGACAACCTGAACAAGGACGCCCTGCTCATCGTCGAGTTCAAGGCAAGCGCCAAATTTCCGATTCGGCACGGGCAAACCACCATCGAGACGGACCCCATTGCCATCAACCACTCTGCCTTATGGAAACTCAAGTTCGCCGAGTCACGCAAGAGCGACGAGCACGGCACCTGCCCAATCGTCCAGACGTACGGCTACATGCTGAGCGCACGCAAGCGCTACGGCATGCTCTCGACTGGCCACTACACGTGGTTTTTAGAGCGCAGGAAAGTCGAGACCGGCACGCTCAGAGAGTGCAATGCATGGCCGGCGCGAGGGCCGCCGTCCACGCAGGAGCAGGTGCGGCAGGAGCAGCAGCAGCCGTCGCAGTCCGCCACGAAGCTACCGAAGGCTTCACACAATGCTGCCGTTCAGGGGGCCACTGGCGCTACTGGTGCAGTCGAGGTTAATGGGCATCCGGTCGTCGCGAACGAAGTGCTACTCATTTCCAAGGCCTTTCAATGTGGCGACACGAGACCATCTCTCGCGCAAGCGATCGCCCACATGGTCGGCCTCGCGATGGCCGAGACGGGTCCAATGGACCCGAGCGAGGAGGTCAGGGAGCACCTGCTTGGCTTCCGGAGCGTCGGGAAGGGGAAGCGTAGCGGCGGCGGCGGCGGCGGCGGCGGCGGCGGCGGCGGCGGCGGCGGCGGCGGAGCTCGCGACGGGGAGGATGCTGAGGAGGGCGGGGACGATGCTGGACATGAGGCCAAGGGCATGGGAAAGCGGGAGCAGCAGGAGCAGCAGCAGGAACTGCCGCTGGAGGGAGCTCAACGAGAGCTTTAGGCCCATCGAGTACTACGGTCACCTCAACCACGGCGACGCCTTCCGCGTCAACTTGCACGGGCACGACTCGGTCATCAAGGTGTTGGACGCCAACAAGGACCGCGACGGCGTGGACAAGTTCCAGCACGAAGCGGACATGTACATGCACGTCAAGCACCTCTGGGGCGACGCCGTGCCGCCCATGGTGTTTGCGGGCCGGCTCGTGGGCACGCGCGAGTCCATCGCCACGGGCTTTGCGGGGCGCACACTCGACAGCTGGGTCGCCGACAAGCCGGGCATCCCGGACGCCGTCAAGGACGGCGCGAGGCGCGCCCTGCGCGATCTCCACGCGGCTGGCATCGTGCACGGCGACGTGGCCCTGCGCAACATCGCCGTGGACGACGCGGGGCGCGTCAGGTTTATCGACCTCGGCGACGCCCGGTTGGCCGGCCCCGAAGACGACGAGGCCCGAGATCAGGAGGTCGAGGCCCTCGAGAGACTCCTGGCCGCAGCCACGTCGTGACGACCTGACGTGTAAGACCTACCATTGCCAGACCAGACATTGCCAGGACCTGCTGGGAACAGGAACACACCTTGGCTTGCGGAAGGTATTATTTCGCTCTCACGTGGCGATCGATGGAGAGCCAGCCACACGCTGTCAAGAAAATGACATGTGACACATTTGACATGTAGGTGAAATGTGGTTGTGATTTGCGGACGCATTCAGCTGACATGCAGCGGGCCGCTGCCTGGACGGTGATGAGATCGACGGCGAGTGCCTGCGCGTGCCGGTGCGCTTCTGGACAGACGAGCAGTGCTGCACCCTGGACGCGCCCTGCGGCGCCCTCGAGGGGGCATGCGCGGAGGATGACGACTGTGTGGGGCCGTTGGCATGCGAGGGCGCGTTCACGTCGGCCGCCACGTAGACGTTGTCACTGCAGACCTGCCCTCCCGCGGCCGCCGCCGCCGCCGCCGCAGTAGCGGCAAGGCCCGCCGCCACGGTCGCCGTCAGCCCGTACATCCCGTCGCTTGCGTTTCTGCTCTGCAAGGATTTGTGCTGGACCATCTCGTGTTGTCGATTCAAAAGTCGCGTCCAGCTGGAAACTACGCGTTTGCGAAGCAAGGTCTACCGCGGTACTACTGTACGCACTTAGTACTTGGGCTGCTGCAACGTCGTCGATCGACCAAAGTGTGCGAGTCCAAATCCCGCCTGGTGTGACAGCCTTTTTTCTCGCCATCCGTCATCGACGCTCCCTGCAGCACCCACTCACATGTCACACTGTCAGTCAGAATTCACATGTCAGCATCGAAGTGGGAGTCTCCTCATGACCAGTTTCGCTTTTCCGAACTCAACATTCGGACCGGACCGCTTCGAGTCAGACCTGAACGCGAACTGTTAACGTCTGTCGAGACCGGGCCGATCGTGTGAGCTGCAACCAAGTCCAAGGCGCCCTCTGACATGTTGCATGTGAGAGCCAAGGGCGCGACTCGATAGCTGGTGAGCCCAAGATCCGCTTCTCGCTGGCGCAGCCCATTGCGCCAAATCGCCAAGTCTTGATGGAGAGCACCATGCCTTCCTCGAGCGCACGACCGGGAACAACGCCAAGCTCGTCCCAAGCCGCCTCTGATGTCCCGGTTGAGATGCTGAGGCTGTGTAGCGAACGGTGCCGCTGGAGGCCCTCGACCGTGGCCTCGACCCCCGCCAATCACCAGCTCCTGAGAGCTCAGGCGACACATCCTTGAGCAAGCTGAAGGAGTGGATGAAGGGAGCCCGGCCACGAGTGCCAGACCGGCCGCGTCGTCAACAAAAAATAGGTGAAGCGGCGCGGCGCATCTCACTTTGTCGGGCGCGGCGCAGGCAGCGGATTCGGCGTGAAAAAGTTGCGGACCTCGAGGGCCGTGTCCTTGGCAGTGCGTTGTTGGCGCTGACCTTCTCGTCGTTGGCTGCCGCCGGAGTGCTCGCTCTGCGCGGTGAGCGCGTCCAATTCAGGTTGGGCAAGTCTGTGAGCTTGGCGCCCTCGCCACGCACACCGTATACGTGCCTGCGAGCGGGCCGCAGCGCTCCACGTCGTGGGCAGAGAGCACCTGAGCGCCCAGGTTGCGCGCGTCCTCATCATCTTGACCATCAAGAGGAAAGCAGGCGAGCAGGCGAAAGCTCGGCCCGACTTGGCGGCGTTGGCGCTCAGCCCCGCTGTGGCGCCGACGAACGCGCTTGGTGGGTGTCCGTCTCTTGCGGGAGGTGCGCGAGGCCGCTCGCGAGCAAGCACGGCTTGCACGATCTGGAAGGTTACAGACCAGTTGGTTGAGGGGCGGACCACTTCCGAGGCCAATCCATGTCCGCGGGCAAACAAGAGCAAGCGCTGACACTTGCCAGCGAATAGGCAGTGCTCCAGAAGGTGCGCCAGCGCTGCGAGTGCGCCAGTCGCCTTTCGACCTTGGCCAGCCTGCACGCGCTGGTTGGTGTGGTTGTGTGAAGAGGCGGCGGAGGAGGCGGAGAGTGATGCGGGTGACGTGCTCCACGGCCGAGGGCGAGGTGGTCCAGGTGAACACGGAGCCCGGCGCCACGTTCGGCGACGTGAAGAACCGCGTGGCGCACAGTCTTGGCGTCGGCGTGGAAAAGGTAAAGCTCGGCTTCCTCGGGGACGAGTGCATCCCGGACACGGCCAAGCTCGAGGACGCCGGCGTGACCGAGGACGACCTGGTGTCGGTCGTCATCGAGGCCGGGAGCGAGCGCGGTAGGCTGGGCCAGGCCGTGAGCAATGTCGGGCGGTCGATCCGCAACTCGCTGTCGCGGCTGACCCGCCGCGATCTGTACGAGCAGCAGCTGATCGAGCGCGAGATCGCGGCCAAGAACATCCAAGCCAACATGGAGCGCGCGTTCGATGAGTCGCCCGAGGCTTTTGCTACGGTGCTCATGCTGTATATCCCAACGACGGTGAACGGCGTGGAGGTAAAGGCCTTTGTGGACAGCGGCGCGCAGACCACGGTAATGTCCCGCAAGTGCGCAGAGAAGTGCGGCATCATGCGCCTCGTGGACCCACGCTTTGCGGGTATCGCCGTGGGCGTCGGGCAGGCCCGCATTCTCGGCCGCGTGCACCTCGCGCCAATCAAGATGGGCTCGCGAACGTAAACTGCTCGTTCACGGTTCTGGACGGCGACTCGCACAACATGGATCTGCTTCTTGGGCTGGACCTGCTCAAGAAGCACCAGATGATGATCGACCTGCGCAACGACTGCCTGCACATCGGCGACGACGACGTGATCCCGTTCATGGGCGAGTCCGAGGTTCCCGAACACGCTCGCCTGCACTGACGGCCGGACTCCGGTACAGCTCACGCCCAGAGTCTGGCGGGCGTGGTGGCGCTGGCCAACAGCCGACATGTGACAAATCTCTGCAAAGCCGCCTTCTTTTCTTGTGTTGTTTTAGTCCTCCTCGCTGACCCGGACCTCGTGTTCGCCAGCTTGCTTGCCCTCGCCCTCGCCCTCGCCCTCGCCCTCGCCCGTGCCCGTGCCCGTGCCCGTGCCTGTGCTCGGGGCTTGGGCTTCGGTCACGGACGGGGCTGGGGCATCGCGGTCGACCGCGTGGGCCGACGCCGCGCGCGTGCGGGGCGCCTCGGGGCTGTCGCGCAGGCTGTCGCGCAGGCGCTCGCGACCGCGAGACCCGAGGGGCACACCACCCTCCATGGCTCCCAGGGAGCCGGCATGGCTCCGGCGCCTCGTGCTCCGCGGCGTCGTCGCGCTTGCAAACGGCGACGCGGAGGCTTCGTCCTGCTCCCGCGCGAGCTTGTCGTATGCCGACGGTCCAGAGTCCCCCACGTGTGGATCAGACCGAGCAACGGGTTGAACTCGACGCTTTTCAAAGAGGCGTGCGAGTGGCCCATAGCGGCCCTTTCGTCGCTCTCTTCGTCGAAATCGTCACCGCTGCCTTCGCCGCCCTCCTCGGAGCCTTCGCCGAGCTCCTGCAGCGCTTGGCGGCGCGGCGCGGCCGGGAGCGGCGAGGCCCGCTCCAAGGGCGTGAGCTCAGCCCCAGCGGCGTCCTCCACGGAGGCCGCACTGCCGGGCATGGAGCCTTTGCCAGAGCGGAGCCGCGCGCTGCTGGGGCGCGAGTGGGGGCGCAGCGCCGGCTGAGCGGCGGTCGGCTCGACGCGGAACCGCAACGTCATGGGCCGCGGGCCGCGCGAGATGGCCGTGAGCACGGCGGGAAGGCGCACGGCCGGGCCGACCACGGAGTAGCCATCCACCGCGACGATGCAGTGGCCGACCTGCACGGGCGAATCGGGGCCTAAACGCGAGGCGCGGACGCACCAGAGCTGCACGGCGGCGCCAGAGGCGCTCTGCACGGTGATGGGCCCCACGGAAAGCCCGATGGTGTCGTCCTCAAAGGTGACCTCGTACTCGGCAGGCGCGCCACGCGTCGGGTCCGCGGACGAGTACTGCGCGCCTGCGAAGCCTCGACCGAGTCGAGGAGCGGCGTGTCCAGCGACTCGTCAAGCCGGTGGCGCTGCGCGCCTGCGCCTGCGCCTGCGCTGTATCGAGGCTGGCCAGCTCGCCACGCTCAAAGTGGTCAAAGGCCGCGTCGCTGTCGCTGTCGCCGACAAAGCCCTTGCCGAGGCGCGCGGCGGGGTGGCCAAGGTGGCGGCGCGAGCCGAGGCGCGGCGTGAGGCCCTCGACGCCCTCGCGCGCGCCGGGCGAGTCCGCGTCCGACTCGTGGGTGCCGCGCTGCGAGAGAAAGTAGACCCCGAGCACCGTGCGAGACCCGAGGAGAAAGGCGATGCCTTGGCCAAAGGAGAAGCCGGCGAACTCGCCGTAAAAGACGCCGCCGCCAACGACGCTAAAGACGATCCATTGCGCCTGGAAGACGGGCACGACGTAGAGCGGTCCCAGCGCGCCAGCGCGCAGTTGAGCCAGTAGATTTGCAGGCCGATGCTGGAGAACATGCAAAAGGCGATTAGGTACGAGCCAAAGTGCGCGAGGAAGATGCGGCTGTCGCCGCTAAAGCTGGACACGAGCAGCTCGTCCAGCGACTTTGCGAACAGCACGGACTGCGCGCCGGCCACGCCGCTGAGGAACGAGTACACAAAGCGGTGGTACTTGTGTATCGCCATGTATTCGCTCGAGCTGGGCCCAAACTCGCGGTCCACGCGCTCAAAGTAGCGACGCCGAGTACCCGCCCGCCAGCAGCGACAGGATCACGGTCGCGTACACCGCAAAGCGCGGCTTTCTGGTACAGCCCCAGCAGGGTGTCAATGTCGCAGATCTCGTTCTTGTGCGACGCAAAGGCCACCGCCAGGATGCAGCCCATGATGATCACCGCCGTGGCCACGATGTCGCGCCGCGACAACTTTTCGCCGTGCATCAGCTGCGCAAAACCCATGTTGGCCACCAGACTCACCGAGCCGAGCGGCGCCACAATCGACTGCGCGCCAAACGCCAGCGCGGCAAAGTCAAACAGCGACCCCACCACAATGCAGGCAAAGCCCAGGATCCATAGCCGCCGAAACTTTGCCTCCTCGGTCCCGGACATGGCCTCGCTCTGCGGCAGCGCCGCCTCGTTCTCGTCCGCCAGCTCGGCGTCCAGGTCCACCGCACTGGGGAGGGACGCATACGTGGCCGACGCGTCCTCGGGCGCTGCCTTGCTGCGCGCTTCCTTGCGGCGGTTCCAGGCCAGCTTTTGCAGGTTGGTCCCAAAGTTGATCACGAAGGCCGACAGCACACAGCGCCACGGCGATCACCCAGCTGTACTTCACCGCGTGCCCGTCCTTTCCCCCGCTACCGTCTTCGCATCCGTCCTCCTGCAGCGTCGCCGCGTCGCCAAGCGCACGTCGCAGGCCATTCATCACCACCCGCATGATGGGCCTGGCCTCCGAGAGGTGTGGCGCGCCACTGCCTCTATCGGATCGAGAAGGGGGATGGGGGTCGCGGGCGGGCTGCGCTGCGCTGCGCTGCGGCGCTAGCCCACGTGCCGGCGCCCTGTGGCCGACTGCAAGCACGCGGGCGTTGGCGCTCGTCTCCCGCTCTCCCGTTCGCCGAAAAAGGTCCACCAGCTTTTCTGGGCCAGTCGGCGCGATAGGGCGGGGACGACGGGCTCGCGCCAGCCGCGCCGTGCCCGCCGCGGACGGCGCGCGCCTCTGCCTTTGCGGGCGTGCCGCGAGCGCTAGAGATCGCCCACGACCTCGTCGGCCGACTCCGCCTTCACACGAGTGGGTCGAGTGGCTTGCTTGCCTCCCTGATGAGCAAGAGATGGATGGATGGATGGCGGCTCCACAAGCCGCGAAGACGCCAACGGCGAGCAACACCGCCTCGGCTCGTTGCCATGCGGCGCACTCGGGCGCGCTACGCAGCAGCGGGAAAAGAAGATCTGTATGTGTGTGGTGATGATGGTTAGGTCGGTTGGTTTCATGATTACAGCGCGCGTTGCTTGCAGTGGGCAGCAGAGCCGCCGCTCTCGCCAGGGCATCCCGGAGGCCTCCAGCGCCCGTCCAGCGGCTCAAGGCCCGACAGGCTCCAAGCCGCGGGCCGGGCCTCTCGCTCTCTTTCAGGCCCCAGCCAGTGCGCGACGAGCGGTCGGCGGCACCGCCAGCTTACGAGCGCTCACCACGGATGCGGCGGGCCAGCTGGATGTCCTTGGGCATGATGGTGACGCGCTTGGCATGGATGGCGCACAGGTTGGTGTCCTCAAAGAGGCCCACGAGGTAGGCCTCCGAGGCCTCCTGCAGCGCGAGCACGGCCGAGCCCTGGAAGCGCAGGTCGGTCTTGAACTCCTGGGCGATCTCGCGCACCAGGCGCTGGAAGGGCAGCTTGCGGATGAGCTCGGTCGACTTCTGGTAGCGCCGGATCTCGCGCAGGGCGACGGTACCGGGGCGGTAGCGGTGCGGCTTCTTGACGCCGCCGGAGGCCGGGGCGCTCTTGCGGGCGGCCTTGGTGGCGAGCTGCTTGCGCGGGGCCTTGCCGCCGGTGGACTTGCGCGCGGTCTGCTTGGTACGGGCCATTCTTCTGCTTCTTCTTCTTCTTCTTCTTGTTGAGCTGCTGTTGCTTGCTGAGGTTGGTTGCGGTTCTGCTGGGACTCTTCGCGCTGCCGCCGGATGATACGGCGATAAGCACGGCTCTGCTTGGCTGCTATCAAGCCGCACTTTTTTTTTTCCTTGCCTCTGCTTGTCTCTGTGCGATTTTTTTTCCCTGACTGATCGCAAGTGGTTTCTCGTTTTTTCCCTTTTTTTTTTCCAACAGTGAGTTTTTCCTTGGGGGAAAAACCACGCCGCTGCAGTGTTTTTCGAGGAGAGATTCGGGCGGCTTCAATGCGGAAGAGGTGGACGCGGATCCAGCGAGAAGGCGGCGGCAGAACCACAACGCACGCGAGCGCAAGACCTTGTCGTCGTTGAAGCAGCAGAAAGCAGCAGCAGCAAGATGTCCGGGCGTGGCAAGGGCGGCAAGGGCCTCGGCAAGGGCGGCGCTAAGCGCCACCGCAAGGTACTGCGCGATAACATCCAGGGCATCACCAAGCCGGCCATCCGTCGCCTGGCGCGCCGTGGTGGCGTGAAGCGCATCTCCGGCCTGATCTACGAGGAGACGCGCGGCGTGCTCAAGGTGTTCCTCGAGAACGTTATCCGCGACGCCGTGACGTACACCGAGCATGCGCGCCGCAAGACCGTGACCGCTATGGACGTGGTCTACGCGCTCAAGCGCCAGGGCCGTACGCTCTACGGCTTTGGCGGCTAGAGGCCAACTCTGTACTGTAACAGCAAACACATTCTCTCTCACATTTTGCCTCACTTTGGCTCCGCCAGGCCCGCCGGCCCGGTCGCGGACCGAGCAGCGTGCTGGTAGTTGACCAAGTTCCACACCTTCTCGCCCTCCGACTGCCCGCTGCGCTTGCGGGAAGCGCGCCACCGCAGCGCCCACGGCCACAAGGCCAAAGAACGTCACAGGTACCGGCCACGATCTCCACCAGCGGAAACCTGGCGCCGTTCGCGCTGTCGTCGTCCACCAGGTCCACGCCAGAGCTGAGCACCTGCACCGCGCCGCCGGTCCATGTCTCCAGCTCGTTCGCAAAGGTCTGCGCGCCGCGTTCCGACTGCAGCACCTCCTGCACAATGCCCGTCGGCAGGTTCCAGATGCGGTACACGACCACGAGCTTGCCCGCGCTGTCCGGGTACGAGTCCATCACGTTCAACTTGGTGCCGCACCGCACCTTGTTGAGCCACTCGGCGCGCTTCTTGAGCGTGTGCTTGATCGCGTCGCACATGCCATCAAAGAACGCGGGCGTCTCGTGCACGTCCTCATTGTATGGCGTGTCGGGGAACCGCAGCGCGTCCAGCTCGTACGAGGTGGCGACCCGCATCGAGGACACGGTCAAGGCGTCCGCCACCTCGCTGAACGCGTCCTGCGCCCGCATGGCGTTCGTCGCCGCCGAGAGCACCGAGAGGTCGTCGTTCCCGTCCATCGAGGCCACCATGCCCCCGGCGTTGTCAAAGATGGCAAAGAACCGCACCTTGAGGACCGGGTTGCCCGTGTGTAGGCCAGCTCGCGACGCGCCGCCAAGGACGATGACGCAGCGGTCGCGGTGGTCGTGCCGGCCGGCGCGGCATCTAGGGCGCGCCGCCGCTTCGTCAGACCCGTGGATGCGGCACCCGAGTTGCGCTGAGTGCACGGCCGCCCGCTCACGACGTTGTTCTGGTCGAAAAAGTTGGGCTGCGCCACGCTGCACCCGTACAGCTTGCACCGGCCGTCGTAAAAGTCCATTGCAAACGCGGTGCAGATGCCAGTGTCGTTGTCCAATTCGGTGCACAGCAGCTGGCACGTCTTGACCAAGGCGGCGCGGTCGTCCGCCTGGTACAGCGACGGGCACGCGCTTACCATGTTGATGGATGCGGCCAGCGTCAGCTGGTTTTGCTCGATGGCGCCTGGCAGCGACAGATCGCACCCGCAGTGCTGCCCAAAGTCGGCGTGCGTGAAGAACAGGCTGACCCAGCACGTGTCCGGGTCGGGCATCTTGTTCTCGTAGATGGTCAGGTCGTTCGGGCTGTTGGCCGGGCACTCGGGAACGCAGCTGCCGCCCGTGCCCGGCTCGGGAGCCGGAACCGGCGCGGACGGCACCGGCGCTGACGGCACCGGCGAGGGCACTGGAGAAGGCACTGGAGAAGGTTCAGGCGACGGCGGCGACGGCGACGGACCAGTCGGGGGTGAGGGCGACGGCGACGGGTCGTCGCCTATCGTCGTTGGCGACCACGAGGGCCAGTAAGTTGGGACCGGCGTCGCGTCCACCACAGTGGGCGACCACGAGGGCCAGTAGGTCGGCGTCGGCGTCGGCTGGTAAGTATCGCCGTCTGGGAGCGGCGGCGGCGAGGGCCGCGGGGTGGGCTCGACTGTGACCGGGGCGCGCGTGGGCTGCGAGGTGGTTGGGGTCGAGCTAGGCGCGCGAGACGGCGACGAGGTCGGCCAGGCCGTGGGCCAGGCCGTGGGCGAGGCCGTGGGCCAGGCCGTGGGCCAGGCCGTGGGGCCGCCCGTGGGCTCGTAGGTTGGCGGGGGCATGGGCGGCGCTGTGTTGGGCCAGTCGAAGCGCAACACCGCGTTGGCGCCGTCCTGAATCGAGCAGCCGTGGGCGCTGGCGCAGGAGAGCGGCTTATTGCACTGCTTGATGCGCAGCGGGCGCGTAAAGAGCAGCGGGTGGTCCTGCGGCGTGAAGAACATCTCGTTGTTGCACAAGCGCGTGGTATCTGGCATGGCCAGGTAGTCGACCCAAGATTCATCGTCGCCCAGCGAGGCCTGGTACTGCAGCGTGACGCCGCCCCATGCACTCGCTGAGCGAGGTGGGCAAGTCGCTAAAGCTATCGACGCAGCCGTTCTCGGCTGCGTGCACCTGAGCAAAGTACCGCGAGATCGTGTCCTCCCACCCAAAGTCCTCGATGTCCGTCATGCACTTGGCGATGGTCTCCGGGACGTTGGAGGTCACCTCGCAAAAGGCCTTGACGATGCGGCCCTGGTGAAAATCGTTGGCGCACCGCGTCTGCGTAGAGTACGGGAACGCGTTTGCGAGGCAAAAATCGTCCCAGCAGGTCGACAGGGTCGTGGCCGTGATCCCCGTGTTGCACAGCAGTTTGGCGACCGCCACGCGGTCGTTGAGCGGGCGCACCACCGCGTTGTCCACGCAGTGTGCCTCGATCTCGAGGTGCTGCTCGTACTGGCGCACCGCCTCGGCGGACTGACCGGCCATGATGTTCGTGGTGGCACCGTCCACGTTCGACCGCACGGCCTCATAGTCGTCAATGGGCTCGACGATGGACTCGATGTTGAGCCGAAAGTTGCCGTGCCGGTTCGAACCGCGGTCCTTGGTGCCCGTGCACGTGATCGCGGCCTCGATGGCCGTGTCCGCGTCGTAGACAAACCACAGCACGTCAAAGACCCCTTCCTCGTGGAGCCGGTACCAGTTGTCCGTCATGTCGTAGTTGATCCCGTCGCCCTCGTAGGTCCACGAGGAGCCAAAGTCCTCATTGCGGATGCAGTCATCCGCGGTCAGCGAGTAGTTGCCGCTCGCCGTCATCATCTTGGCCTCCCGCACCACACCGCGCTCGCCCTGCAAGATCCAAAACTCAAACGAGTCCGCCTTGTACATGAGCAGCCATGGCTCTGGCTCTTCGGGTTGGGCACGCATGGGTTGCCGTCCTGCCACCAGCTGCGCCACCCGTCCACTTTCCACACGCAGCCGTTGTCTCCGTGGTCAAGCGCCTGCGAGCACCCGTGCCGCGTCACGATGCACTGCTCGCCGTCGCGTGTGTCGCGGCCGTCACACAGCCGCCACGAGGTCTGCACCCTGAGAATGACATGCAGTTCGGGTCGCCCCAGCACGTGCACGTCTTGCAACACGACGCGTCTGTCCGCGAGCGCTCAAGCGCGAGCTCGAGCACCATAAACGTGCGGTCCGCGTTGGCGGGCGCCAGGGCCTGGCACGTCTCCGAGTTGGGCTGACTCTCGTCACAGAACGGCCGCGCGAGACCCGCGACGCGGCAGTGCTCCTCGGCGTGCCCGAGCTCCTGGCAAGCCTCCGTTCGCACGGTGTCGCTGATGGGACAGCACCCGCTCATCTCGGGCAGCACCACGGACCGAAAGTCGTCCACAAATGTGATCATCTGCGGGTCTTGCCCGCACAGCGGGGCCACGCCACGTGTCCAGCTCGGGCTCGCCGGTGGGGTCTAGGTAGACGCTCTCGGCGCCCCAGCGTCTGCGCCAGCGCGGCCTGCAGCGCCTCCTCGTGCGTGCCATCGAGGCGAACCTCAGGCATATTGATGTACACAAAGCCCTCCAGCACGTCACTCTCCGCGGTGGTGGCGTGCACCTCGCCAAAGTCGGGGACCTGGCTGTCCTGCGCAGGCCCGCAAACGCCAAAGTCGTGGTCATACGAGCACGTATCGCTCGGACAGCTGCTCGGGCTGCCGTCAAACGTCGCACGGCTGGCACGCCGGGTGCACCTCTCCCGCGAGCGCGCTAAACGTCCACGCGCACGCCTCGCGCCCGACATTCACGCGGCACTCGCTCCTCGTCGCATAGTCCGCGCACGCCGCCTCTGCGGGCGCCGCCAGCAGCGCGACCGCGCCAGCGGCTGCAATCCACGCGCTGCTCATGTCTCGGCGCCGCTGTTGGCACCTCGCTCGACGCAAGGCTAGACACCTCCAGCTACAGCGCGCCTGGCCGTGCTCGCAGCTATGCCTGCTCGTTATCTGCTGCTCGCCGACGATACGGTCGGCCTTGTGATTGGCAGAGAGCCCTCGCTCGCTCGCTCGCTCGGTCAGCCTCGGTCGAGTTCGCGGGATGGCGGCGGCTCCGTTCTCTCTTCTTCTGCTCGCCCGTCTTTGCCTTCCTCCGCGTCCCGGAAAGATGGATCCTCATCTTGGGCCGGACTTGGACTCTTACGCGCCAAGCAGCGCGCGGACGCGCTCCTTCGCGCCGGGAGAGGGAGTTGTGCATTCTGCGTGCATGTTTTGTGCACGCCCTTTCTTAGGAGTTCCCTCCTGACCTCCAGGGAGAGTTCCGCGACTAGAGCCAAGCAGGCGCCGGCGTCGGAGAGGGCGTGGTGGGGGCGTTCTGGGGTGCATGTGTGCATCGGAATGGAGAGCCGAGTGGGACCGAAGGCCGTTACGGATAAGCAGACTACCTTGACCGGTGGGGTTACTCACCGCGCGATTCACATACGCAACGTCATTCTGGCGCATAACTCTGGTCCCTGCGCCCGATCCGAGACGTAGTTTGTTCAGACCAGACCGTGCGACTCTGATTATTATTTTTTTGTTTCCTGCGACCCACAAAATCAGACACAGACAGAGACACAGCGCAAGGAGGAGGAGGAGGAGAGCACGACGACACCAGCATGCGCGCTGCTGTGGCCGCGAGCGCCCTCGCGGCCGCCGCCCTCTGGGTGCGCGGCCGGCGCAATGACAAGAGCGGCAAGGCCCCCGGGAAAGATGACCCCTCCGGTCAAGGCGCTGATGATGCGGACGGCGCAAATGCCGAAAGCACGCGCGAGACCGAGCAGGAGCGGCGGGAGCGCGAGTTCATGGAGATGCAGGCCGTCATGGCCCGCGAGGCTTGGGCCGAGCAGCGGCGCGAGCACATGCAGCGCAAGAAGAAGACCGTCCCCGTGACCCTCGTGGTCGGCCCGCTCGGGTCGGGCAAGACCACGCTGACACGGCGCGTCGTGGAGGCCGTGCGCGACTTTACGCTGGGCGTCATCGTGAACGATTTTGCGCAGCTCAACGTGGACTCGCGCGTGATCGAGGAAGACGTCGCGGCCTTGCGCGAGGAGCAGCGCCTGCGCGACCCGGCAGCTGGCGCGGCCGCCGTGCCGCAGGTGGTCGAGCTGAGCAACGGGTGCGTCTGCTGCTCGCTGCAAAACGGGCTGGCCAAGGCCGTAGAGGCCATGCTGTCCGAGAGCAGCACCGCCGTGGACTACATCTTGGTGGAAACGAGCGGGCTCACAGACCGATCGAGATGGTCGCGTGATCGAGCACGAGCTGGGCAGCGCGTCCGCCTGGACTCGGTCGCGTACGGCTTGACGTGGACAACTGGGGCGCGTGCTTGCCGACCGGCTAGCCAGCGGCAGCTCCGTTTCGCCGACCTGGTGGTGCTCAACAAGGTGGATCTGCTGGAGCGGACCGAGGGGACGCCGAGAAGGGCGGCGAGCCGCCGTTGCTGCGCGACGAAATCTTCCCGGCGCTCGGCGCCCTCACGTCGGCGCGCGTGTTGCCGGCCTCCTTTGGCGACGTCCCGCTCGAGGCCGTGATGGACGTGTCAAGATCGAGCCGGAGCGCGAAGCCTTTGGCCGCATGATCCTAAACCGCGCCGAGCGGGCCATGCTCGGCGGCTACAGCATCCCGGAGGAAGGCGGCGCCCTGACGCGCCGGGACGCCGTGCAGCGCACCTACAAGAGCGCGCACAAGGACGGCGAGGCCGGCCTTGAGGCGGCCTGGAAGAGCACAGTGTTCACCAGCACAGAGCATTTGACCTGTCGCGCCTGCAGCAGCTTGTGTTTTCTCTGACGGCTGGAGGACCGGGGCGCGCGTCAAAGGCTTTGTGCACGTGGCGCAGGCCCCGGGACGCGCTTCTGCCTCGAGCTGAGCGCAACGGCCGCATCGACCTGGCTGCGCAGGGGGCCTGGGTGGCGCGCGCCGAGACGTCTATTGCACTCGTGGTGTCCCGCAACGAGCGACGACACGGTGCGCGAGTTGGACGCCGCGCTTCGCGCCGCGTGCGAGCCGGCGCCGGCGGCAGGCCGCGGCCGAGGCGGAGGCGCTGGCGGCGGTGCTGGCGGAGAATGACAACTTGGAGGTGTCGGCTGCCGCCGCGGAGAGCCCGCTGGCCGGCGGTGTGCTTGTGCGGCTTACCGGCGCGCGCTCGTACGGATTCGCGGAGGACGAGCTGCGGCTGCGCTTCGGCATCTACTGGAGCAGGTGACGCAGACCTTTGTCAAGGCGGTCAATCGTCGGGCGCGGGGTTTTTGGCGCTGCCCGTGCGGGTCCCTGCCGGCGGGGAGGGCGAGGAGGAGGAGGAGGCGCCGCTCTTCGCGCTGCTGGGCGGGTCGACGTTGCCAGAACTCGCGCGGGAAGCGCTAAAGGCCGCCGAGCAGGTCGCCTTCCGGTGCGAGTTTGCCCAGGTCCGGCTGTGCGGGTGCGACTGACATGTGAGTCACGGCGTGCAAGGAAATCTGTGTGACGGAGGTGACATGGTGGGCATCCTCTTAAAGCGTGTTTGATCACATAACAATGCAGCAGCCCTCCGCCTTGGGCATGCCCGTCTTGGAGATGGCCTTGTCCGCCGCCGGTGTGGCGAAGGACTTAGCAGCACAACACATTGACGGGCGTGGGGTGCGCGTAGACCGGCAAGTTGAGCGACGCTAGTGTGCGGGTGGAGCTCGTCTCGATTTCCTTGCCCATGCACAGCAGCCGAAAGCGGGGGGTCCTCCACCGCGTCCAAGCCCTCCGGCCAGTGTTCCATCACCGTCTTCTTTACGCTATCCGCCGTCGTGTCCAGCGGAAAGTCGATCACCTTTGACACGCCGTCATGGTTGGCAAACAGGAACCGGAACGACACGGTGTCCTTGCTCATCTTGCGCCGCGCCGCCCTCTATGGGGTGGGCCGCCGCCGCCGCCGCCGCCGCCGCCGCCGCCGCTGGTGCTGGTGCTCTCCCGGCCACACCGGTCACGGCGCCCACGCACGCCGCCGCAGCTCAGACGCGGCCGCGCGGTCGACGTAGGTCTCTGGCCGCCTCCTTGCGCTGCCGGCCTGTAGGTCCCGCGCCGCCGCTGCCGCCGCCGCCGCCGCCGCCGCCGCTGCCGATGCCGCTGCTGCTCGGCCTCTTTCTCGTGCTGCTCGTGCCTTCGCTTCTGCGCACACAACAAGAAGCGCCTTCCCCTTCTTTCAGGTGTCGTGTCATGGGGGGGGGGGGGCAGCTGAGGAGTCCCAGCCTTAGAACTTGCAGCGTACTTAGCGAATCACCGGTGTCTGCACAAGCGTAAAGTCACGGGTTGGAACGCCCTGGTGACCCCATCGGAAATCACGGTTTCGGAACTGGCCGCAGACACCTTTGCTTCGAGTGGCTAGAGTGGTGAGGTGATTGCCAATGTGCTGCCAATTAACTTCTTTCGTGGCAACATCAGCCATCAACCAATGACGACGAGCTCTAGACGGAGCGCAGCGGGTCGCAGTCCACCGCGGACATCACGATGTCCATATCGGGCAGCAGGTCGCTGAGCCGGCTCTGCAGCACGCGCAAAAAGGCGCGCTCGCTGTTGGAGTGCTCGGCGAGCAGCACGGACGTGCTGCCCGAGGTCGCAGTCAGGACGTCGTGGTGCGACATCTCCCCGAGGAGGAGGTCCGCGCCGCGCACCTTGGAAAGGACGCAGTAGCCGAGCCCGCTTGCACGGCACGCGCTTCACGGGCTTGCCGGCCGCGGCCTCGAGGCAGGCCTTGGCGTCGTTGCCGCCGCCTTGCCGGTCATGATGGCCTGCGCCGGCGCGAAGCGGAGGCGGGGCACGCCCAGGTGGGCCTTGACGTTGTCGATGACCTCCGATAGCGCACGGGGTTGGCCAGGGTGATCACGCGGCCGCGGCCGCAGCTGCCCTCCTCACCCTCGATGGCCTCGACGGGCTCGACGGTGGCCCCATCGGTGGACCCGACCGCTTGCTACACGCCCTGGTCAGCAAGACACGTAGGACGATGGCACGGCGCCGCCCCGCACCGCAAGCCAGTCGTTGACGCCGCCCGCCGCCCCGCAACTTACCGCAAGCCAGTCGTTGACGCCGCCCGCGGCGTTGTCGCAGGCGGTGTGCGGGCTGTAAACCCAGATGTCGTTGGCCACGCAGCTCATCGCGATGCGCTGCGTCACGTCGCCGGGCCCGAGGCGCTTCATTCCGCCAAAGGGCCGCGGGTGGTACGTGACAATCATGCACGCGTCCAGGCCGAGCGCCTCCTCGAGCACCGCCTCGGTCAGGTCATTGGTCAGCAGCACCGTCTTCTCGGCGCGCCCTTCGCGCCGCGGCGGCTCAATCAGCAGCCCCACATTGTCCCATTTCTCGGCCAGCCTGAGCGGGAACAGCTCCGCCAGCACGCGCCGCACCTCCGATCGCGGCGCCGCCATGCCGATCCGATCTTGCGATCGATCTTGACCACTGCTGGGTCGTGACAATTACTGCTGGGTCGTGACAATTACTGCTGGGTCGTGGTCATCACTGCTGGGTCGTTCCAACGATTTGGCCGGGCCAAGAAGGTCAGCCAGCTCCTTCCTTCCCGTGTGTGACCTGGGCAGAAGGACTTGTTCGCTGCGCCTGCGCCTGTGCGCCTGCGCGCCTGTGTGTCTTGCTTTGGCCTGTGTGCCTTGCTTTGGCTTTGTTGGTTGCATTTTGGTTGCAGGTGTGCGCGCGGGAGCAAGGCGTTTTTGCAGGGTGGGTGGTTTGGCCGAGCATTGGCGGCGGCGTTTGGCCCCGCACGAGGCGGCAAGGTTGGAGCGAGACGGAACGAGGGGAGTAAGCAGACCCGCAACGGTAAAGGTTGGGCAGAGCAGAGCAGAGCAGGCAGGCAGAGCGATGCTGGCGCGGACATGGAGGGGCCCTCGCTGCGGCTGGTGCCCACGCTCAAGGCGTATGCGCTTGACTGGATCGCGGCGATTCTCATGGGCGGGGCCACGCTGGGGATCATGCAGGTTGGCGTCACCGAGCGCGAGTACTCCCCCGAGGACCCGAGCATCAACTTTCCGTACAAGCCTGACACGATTAGCAACATGGCCGTGATTCTCTCGCTGGGCATCCGATCGCGTGCGCCGTCGTGATGCAGTTCCTGATGATGGCGGGCAAGCAGGGCTGGGCGGTTGCGGTCGACCTGCACCACTTTGTGCTGGGAATCTTCGAGACCTTTGCAGCGGGCCACCTCGTGACCGTGGCGCTCAAGCACGCGTGCGGCCGCGTGCGGCCGAGCGGAATCGAGCGCTTGGAGGCTGGCATCTCGTCGTGGAACCGCAGCTTCGCCTCGGGCCACACGAGCCTGGCATTCTCGGGCTTCACCTTCCTCGCGCTCTACCTGTGCGGCAAGGCGGGCGTGTTTAGCTCGCACGGCCTCGTGTGGCGGCGCAAGAGCGCGCAGGACCCTTACGGGGGCTCGTTTGCCGCCTCGGCCCTGACGCTGCTCGTGCCGCTCTCCGCGGCTGGCGCCGTGGGCGTGACCCGTATCCTGGACTACGCGCCACTTTTCGGACGTCAACGCGGGCGCGATGATCGGCATGCTGGTGGCTGCGGCGTGCTACTTTACGCTGTTCGAGTCGCTGACCTCGGAGCAGTCGCACCTCGCCCGCCCTTGCGCGCTTGCGGAGCGCCGCGAGAAAGCCGTGGCCGACGGGCCCGCTGAGCCCCGTCGAGTCGACGCTGGAGCACTAGTCAAGCGTGGCAGTCCATTCGTGTGTTGTTGTTCTCGCTACGTTATGTTGGTTTGTGCGCGCTCGCTCACTTCTTGCCCTTTTTGCCCTTCTTCAGCTTCTTGGCGATCAGCTCAAAGTGGATGCGGCCTTGGACGCCGCGCCACAGCTTTTGCAGCGCCACCGCGCCGTCGTCAAAGATGCGCTCCTCCTGGTACTTTTCCTTGGAAGCGCGCCACTCCTCCTCCTCCTGCGCGATGCGCAAGTTCTCCTCGTCGACCTTGTCAAAGTGCAGCTCGAGCTCGATCAGCCGGTCCTTCTCGCGGTCGTACTTGTTGCGCAGGTTGTCGAGCGCGGCCTGCTTGTCGCCCATGTCCTTGTCGTACTTTTTCACAATCGCGTTGACCTCGGCCTCGAATTTGGTCTTCTTCTTTTGCATCTGGGCCTCGGTCTGCTCCATCTCCGTCGTGAGGGCCTCGATCTCCTTTTGGAGCCGGACAACTCGGCGTTTAGTCGCTCGACCGCCTCGGCGTGCTCTTTGTCGACGCGTTCCGTTTCCTGCTCGCGCTCCTTGGCAAGCGTTCGCTTCGCGGCATCAAACGAATGGCGCACGTCCGTCAGCTCGGACGTTAGCCGCGCCACCTGCGCGTCCAATTCGCTAATCATGCGCGCGCGGTTGCGCCGTGCGATGGCCAGCTGCTGCTCGAGCGTCTTCCGGTCCCTCGGCCTCTTTCTCTCGCGTCGAAACGGTCTGGTACATGTGCTTGCGGGACTGCTCGTCCTCCACCGTGGTCGTCAGCGACCGGAACACCACGTCCCGGAGGCCCGAGAGCGCGTCGTGCAGCCGCATCACTTCGCGCTCGGTTGCGAGCTCGCTCTCGATCGTATCCTTCATCTTGCCCTCCGCCATCTTGCTCTCCTCGCCGACCATCAGTGCCTCCTTGTGCTCCACCAGCGTGTTGCACGCCACAGCGTCCTCACGCACCAACCGGCTAAGCGTGCGCGTGTTGCTGCGCAGCTTCTTCTCGATGTTCAGGGTGGAATCCTTGTTGGTGCTCGAGCCCCGTTCGCGCTCCACCGCAAGCGCCTCCTCCAGCTGGAACTGGAACTCAAGGGCGCTCTGCACCTGGAAGGACTTGCCATGCTCGAGCCGCTGGAACAGTTCGCTCGTGGGTCGTTGGGGCACGTGCGCCAGGCACGCCAACTTCTCCAGCGTCTCGCCCAGGACGCCAATCACGCGCTGCGCCTCGACGTGCGAGAGCTTGTGCATCGTGCCGCCCGAGTCCTGCGCGGCGCCGACCTGCAAGGCGCTCGCGACCGCTCTCTCGCGCGCACCGGATCATTTGCCACGAACGGAACTGGACGCCGACTCCCCGATGCCCCCGAAAACCTTCGGAACTGACCGCCGACTCCACACGGAGAAACCCTAACCTGGGAAACGCCCCAAACTAGGGTTTCGCGCGATCGGTGGTGGCGGCGAACGACAGCTTGGGCACGAGAAGGACACGGGCAGTAGCGTCACAGCACACCTAAGCTAGCCAAGATGCAGAACGACAAGGGCGAGAACGTGGACCTCTACCTGCCGCGCAAGTGGTAAGTGCGTGCGTGTGGCGTGCGTGAGCGCTGCCGGGCTGCCGGGCCTCGCGGTGGCAATGTTGCCATGGAGGCGGATGGAGGTGCTGCCTGCCCGCGCGAGGGTGGCGGGCCGCCCGTGCAGGGAGGAAGGGGCATTGGCGAGGTGCCGCGCGCCGAGGCGCGCCGCAAGCGGACGAGAGGACGGATGGCTGACAACAGCGCTGCGCAGCTCGTGGACCAACCGCCTCATCACCTCGCAGGACAAGGGCTCGATCCAGATCAACGTCGGCCACGTCGACCCCAAGACCGGCCTGTACACCGGCAAGTTCACCGCGCTTGCCCTGTGCGGCTACATCCGGTCAAAGGGTGAGGGTGACCTGGCCCTTACCGAGCTGGCGACCAAGATCACCGACGACAGCGCTTAAACCGTCTCAACAACGCATAGGCCTGTCTATTACCACTTGCATGCGCCGCTCTACTCCATCTCTCTTGATTGATCAAATGTACATGAGGCCCACGCCGATAAGCACGGCGGCCACTGGCACCCCGACCAGACGGGCGCCAAGGGCCGCCCCGCTGCGCACGGGAACCTGGCGCGCGGCCATGCGCTCCAGGCGCTCCGCCTCGGTGCGCGGCGAGAGCTTGCTGCGGTAGAACTGCGCCGAGGGGCGACCGACCGGCGGCCGTGCCGTGAACGACGGGCCCGGCGGCGGCGGCGGAACGGGTTCGCCGTCCGCGTCGTCAGAGCTGTGCCAGTCGTACCCGTGCGCGCGCCCTGCGCCAGCGCCTCGTCCATAGACTGGTCGTACGCCGCGCGTCTGAGCGGGTCGGTCAACACCTGCGCCGCCTCGGACAGGCGCAGGAACTGCGCATGCGAGGTTTCCGGCCGCGGGCCACGTCCGGGTGCGTCTCCAGGGCTAGCTTGCGGTACGCGGCCTTGACCTGCTGCAGGGAGCTGCCGCGCTGCACCCCCAGCACATCGTACAGGCTCTCGCGGCCGCGTTCATAGCGCATCGTCGTCCAACATCACTTGCCACTTGCCCGCGACAATCCACACCTCATCGGCGGAGTGGATTGTCGTAATCCACTTCCGGCCAGAGTGGTTTTCGCAGCTGGACTGAATGGGACGGAATGGGACGGAGATTTCGGAGAGCAAGAGCAAGAGCAAGTCGTTGACAAAGAGATCTGAAGATCTATACTTCCACGAGCAGAACCTTGACGAGCTCAAGCTGGCAGAGGGAGCACGAGCTGGTGGCAACACAATGGGCGGGCGTGGGACGATGCTGACCGCAGCCGTTTTGCTCGGGCTGCTGCAGGCTGCAGCCGCGACGCGCAACGGCGTCAAGCAGCTGGCGCTCGACCCGGCGGTGGGTGGCGAGCAGAAGCGCTCGCGGCTGGGCGACAACCTTCGTACGATATTCGGCGGCCTGGACGAGGAGAGCGCTGAGGCAAAGCTGGCGGAGGAGATCAAGAGTGGGCGGTGCACGAACAGCACCGAAGAGGTTGATGACCCCGAGTTTGCTCAACTGCTGGCAGAGATGGGCTCGACGTTGGCGCCGATCTTGGTGGACCGCATCAGCTCGGGCTGCGCAAGTGCTACTTCAAGCTCGGGCAGGCCAAGGTGGCCGAGCTGCGCGGGCGCGAAGCGACCAAGGCCCGTTTCAAGGTCAACTTCTTCGCCCTTCTCAGCAGGGAGGAGGCCTCGCCCTGGTTCGGCTTCCGGTCGAACAGGAAAGATGGCGCAGTCGATGACAGCAGCAAGCAGCAAAGCAAGCGCGCCCTTGCCGACTCGGGCTTTTCGCGTCGGCAGCCACGTCGACACCCACGCCGGACTCCGTCGACTGGGTCGGGACCGCGGTCGACCCCGCGGTGCAAGACCAGGGCATGTGCGCCGGGGGCTGGGCCTTCTCCGCCTCGGAGTGCATCTCCGCGATCAACTGGGTCCGAAACCAGAACGATAGCCAAGCCCCGCTCTCGCTGAGCGCGCAGCAACTGCTGAGCTGCGACTATGGCAATGGCAACGAGGGCTGCAACGGCGGCAACTTCCAGAACGTGTGGGGTGGCAACAACTCGTACACGGCCACCAACGCCCTTGCCAGCACTGAGGCCTACCCTTTCGAGTCCTGGTGGGGCTTTCCCCCGACGTGCGAAGCAAACCTTGACGGGCTCGTCACCGCCGCTACCAACGTTCCCATCGGCGTCTCATTCCCCGCCGAAAACGACCAGCTCGTGTCGCTGCTGGTCAAGCATCCCGTGAGCATCGCTATCTTTGCTGCAGGGTGCTTCCAGTACTATGACGGCGGCACGCTGACCGCGAACGACTGCGCTCTCGACATGAGCAACTCAGGAGACACGTGCCCGCTGGACCACGCCATCCTGCTTGTCGGCTACGAGATGCAAGGCTTCGACCTCGTGTTCAAGGTCAAGAACAGCTGGGGTGAGCTGGGGTGACGGCGGCTACGCGTACTTTTACGACGAGGCTGACTTCACGGCCTTTCCGTGCAAAGGCCTGCTGGGCATGAACATGGAGGTCGCTTACCCAGCTCTCGTGCAGGAGACGGCCGCTGGAGTGTCCGCCGCGGACAACTCGGAGACCAACAGTCCCACTGGCTCCAGCGGCGACGGCGGTGACGGCGATGACGGCGATGACGACGACGCCGCGCGGCGTGGCAATCCCGCTGCTGCTGGCCGTAGTCAGCGGCTTACTCGTGACCTCCCACGCAATCTAAACTCCTCTCGTCATTGCTCGCTGGAAGTCTCGCTGGTGCCGAAAGCCAGACTCCAGGCTTGCTCATTCGGGACACCCACATCGCTGGTGTGCACGAGGTGGACAACCGCAGCGCAATCGACCAGGGCCGAAGAGAGCCAGCCCTCGATGAAGAGTGCTGGAGTTGGATGATTGTGCCAGCTCAGCGCGAAGTGCCATGGCTGGAGAAGTGCGCCGGCGCCGCATTGTTGCCACTTTTCCAATGCGATCTGCGAGCTGCAGCGTGCTCGGGTCGCCGGGCATTTCGTGGGTGAGTGTCGGACTTCCGGCTCTTGCGATCAGCGCCAGGCACGAGCCCTGGACTCCTCGCCTGGATTGTTGGGCTGGGGCATTGACAGCTGCTGAACAGCCTGGACCGAATCGGGAAAGCGATCAACCTTTTCGGCGCGAAAGAGGGTGGCACTTGATTCTTGGGCAGCGACTCACGAGACTCTCCCGGGCAGAGTCTCGCGGGCGAGACTGCCTGCAGGCAGATCCAGAACAGAATCACGAGGGACGCTCTCAAGCAAGCAGCGCATCGACAATCAACGAGTGCAAGATGGGCATCAGCAGAATTGGCAAGCTCGGCTGCGCCCTTGCGGCTGGCCTGGCGCTCACCAAACGGGGGCCTTTGCGCAGGACACAGCGCAGTGCGCGGAACCGAAGCGGCGCGTGATCTGCAAATCGATGTGGGCGTGGACGTGGGCGTGGACATCGGGATCCGGATCGACCTCGACAAGCACCTGCGCGCCATCTTTGGGGAGATCAGCGAGACCGAGGCGGGCCAGCTCCTCCTCGCGGAGATCGCTGCCCTGCGCTGTGAGGACACAGACGAGGTCGACGACGGCTTTGCCAGCTTGCTGGAGAGCTCAACCTCGCCCTGAACGATCTTGGCGGCCCTGTCGCGATCAAACTGCGCAAGTGCTACTACAACTACGCGCGCAACAAGATTGACGCTCTTTCCGCTCGCGTGGGCACTCGCGCGCAGTTCAAGGCCAACTTCTTCGCGCTGCTCGACTGGCGAGTCCAAGGCCTGGCTCGGCTTTGATGCCAGCGTCACGGTGGGCGACGAGACCGAGGACCCGGAGACCGAGGACCCAGAGACCGAGGACCCGGAGACCCCCGACGGCGACGCCGAGGACGAGCCCGAAGAGCCAGCCACGCCGCCGAAGGCCAAGGACTGGGTGGGCACCGCCATTCCCGAAGCAGCCCAATCAGGGCCGCTGCGGCG
>JACDIV010000042.1:0-65332 GCA_022244645.1 Thraustochytrium striatum
ACCTAACTAACCTAACCTAACCTAACCTAACCTAAACCTAACCTAACCTAACCTAACCTAACCTAACCTAACCTAACCTAACCTACCTAACCTAACTAACCTAACCTAACCTAACCTAACCTAACCTAACTACCTAAACCTAACCTAACCTAACCTAACTAACCTACCTAACCTAACCTACCTAACCTAACCTAACCTAATGCCTGACTGGGTACCCTAACCCACACTTATAGTACTTTTCTTTCTCAACTCGTCACGAGGCGCCTGCTGCCTTTCTTGGATGTGGCCCTCACCGCCGATGCCCACTCGTTTATAGAGTCGGTCGTGCGGGGGCGACGCTGCAAAGTCAAACTCAGTCGCTTCCGCCATTGGGCGTACCGCGACCAGAGCGGTTCCTTGCGTTCTGCGTTCAGATTCAGGTGTTGCGCATCGCGTAACAGCATGAAGCCTTCTGCACTCGGAGCATACGAGCAGCCAACTCTTCGTTTCGATGAAAGAAAGTCTTGGCCACCGCTCCCTCGATCCACCCTGCGCTCACCCTCCTTTCAAAGGGACAAGCAAGCAGAGGAACCGAATTCCGATGCTGCGAATCAAGAGGATCTTTCGAGGCGACGCTGCCAACACTTGGCCGCGCCGCGTCTCCCTCTGTCGCGCTCGTCATTTTCCCGTGGCACAAAATTTCAAACAAGTTCCTGCCGCGCACTCCGAAGAGAAACTCGAAGAGATCCGATTTGAAGAAAACGGAAGAGAGAAGCAAAACTCCTCTCTTCGCCCCTCATCTCTTCACCCTCAAGCGCCCCCTCAGCTGCGACACTGAACCATTCTCAACACCACTCTCGAATCTTAGAGTATTACTCTATTTTCATGATCGCGCAAAAAATTGATGGACGTTTGATGCGTTATGAAAATGTGCGAGGAAACGTAAGCGGAGAATGCACTTTGGTCGCACTTTGGCAAAGGCTTGCCTGCTTGTTGTTCCCATGTTTCATGGACACTTGCACAGGGTCTCTCGAGGGAGTCAACCCGACACTTGGCCACGAGTTCGCTCACTTTCGACACCAACAAGCCCAACCACGACGCGCGAGCTCAGAAGGGGCGCCACTGCCTCCTCTGCCGGTCGATGACGACCACTGTCCTGTGCGTCTGCTGCGCCTCCCGCACTGGACGCGTCTGCCGCCTAGCTCGCCCGCACGTGCTCGCGTCGTCCCGCTACCGGCGCAGACAGCTACCATTCAGTCAGTCTCAGCATGCATGTCCTCGCCAGCCTCTTCTGCCTCTCCCATGGCCTGTCGCGCTGGGTGCTGTGCCGACGCCCGCGTACGCGACGCCCCGAGACCATCGCTGCCGCCACCGCCGCCGCCACAACTCGTCTCTTGCCACCTCCTTCGCCAATGTTCATTCACTCACTCATTCACCAGCCTGCTCTTCCAACACCAGCACTCCGTACCACCGCTCTGCCCGAGTCGAGCCCCGTGAGCTGGAGCCAGTGGACACCAACCCCGCGCCCGCACGCATACCCCTGCGCTCTTGCCATCGCAGCCTCGCCCGTGGCGGCCTGTGCTCGCCCAAAGCTCCTCACGATCTTGATGGCGAAAAAGATCTTTCTTCGCCGAATCTTCGCTGACCGATCTGTGGACAGACTGGCTCCCGAGGAAGGGCCTTCATCATGGATCGGCTCCTGGCTGATCGCCAACCGAGTCTTCGGCGAGTCGTGCGCTCTTGTCGACGTGCTTCTCACAACAACAACAACGACCGACCACCAGCGCCACACGAGCCCACGACCTCCTCGCGCACGGCCATGAGATATAGCGACGCTGCCAATGGCCACCACGGCCACCTCCATCGCCTCACCGCGGCCGAACTCTTCTCAGCCTCGCACTTTCTCCGTTTCGGAAGCGCTACACGACCCCAAGAAACAACCTTGCTGTCTCTGCTCGCGACCACGCTCTGGCTCATTCTGACGCTTGCCCGTGAGTCTGCCGCCTCGATCGCCCGTGCCTCTTGTCCCATACCGCCTTCCGAGCCCCCTGCTTCACAACGCAAGACTCCTTCGCTCTCAACTCGATCATCGTCTTCAAGCGCGCGCAAGTCGCCGACGCTGCTGTTCTTGCCAAACCCACCAAGCGCCGTGTCGAGATGATTGCCGCTCACCTCCACCCTCTACCCGGGCTCCTCGACCTGTTCACCGCCACTCTTGATCTCAACCTCGCCTCCCAGACTGACCAACCGCACCGCCACAAGTGCTCTCTGTTTGTTCAACCACCTACAGCAGCCACCTTCGCCGGATCTCTGAGCTCTCAGCCGTGCCAATGCTCTGATCCACCTGTGCCACGTCCCCAACAAGCCTTCCGATCCACTCTCCTCCCTCTCGCCACCGCCTGGATTGCCAATGCACTCTCGACAACTCCTCATCTCGCCCAACTCATCCACTCGCTCGTCCTAAACGACGCCACGCCACCGGCAAAGCCCATCAACAGCCGCTCTTGCATCCATTCGCGGCGTTCAACTCGTCTCCAGCCCCGTGCAACCCTTTCCTCTGTGGCATATGCCCACCCTCGACAACCTTCTCGCTCTGTGCTGTTCCTCGAACGCCGCACCACCACCCAAGGAGCGGCAGTGGCGCTGGCTGCCAACTTCACCTGCGTCCCGAGCCCGCCGCGGCCCTGTACCCCGTCTGCGCTGCTTCTCAAGCCATCTCGTCGTGCCTGCTTCCAACCATTCTTCTTCCTTGCTTGCTTGCCTGGCCGTGTGCTTCTTTGCAATCACGCCATGGTTCACGCCAACGCCACTAGTGCAGCTCGACGCCTCGGTCTGCGTCACCTCCATCTCTGCCACCATCCGTCGTGCTTGCTTGCCCTCCGTCCACTCGCTCTCCAGCTCTTCTTCACCTTTTGCCACTGTCACCATCTCCTTCCAGCCGACCTCGACAAGCGCCATGGCGACTCGACTCGGGTGCCGTGCCTCTCCACCCTCGTCCTGCGCCACCTCAACCTCGTCCATGCCGTCCACTGCCTCCGATTCTCCCGCTAGACGCCCAACTCGACCACACCCAAGCAGTCATATTGTTCTTGCAGCCGCCCAGACAACCAAGCCTGCAACCAAGCACCACGATGGCCTGCACTCTATCTGTCGCGTCCCCGCCAGTCTGTCCATCGCACTCTTCTCTTCGCAGCCTGGCTTGCACGTGCGTGCGTTCAACCCTCTCCCTGGTCGCCCGCCCTCTTCTCGTTCTTGACACTCCAAGACGCGCGATCCGATCAGCAACACGCGTGGGCGGCGCCCCATCTCTTCCATCGCGCCGATCCTAGCTCCCTACACTCCTCGCCTGGCGCTACAGCGCCTCCTCTTGCACAGGTGGCCTCTGCTCCTTCTCAGCCCAAACAAGACCAAGCTTTCTTCTTGCTCCTGAGCACGCCTGGTCCATTGCGGCACTGATGAGCAAGCTCGCGGCCTCTGTCTCCTCTCCAACCCACCCTGTGCCGCCTTCTTTGCCCTCCTTTGGCGGTTCTCTGCGCTCTACGGCGTCACCTTGCCAACACAGACCCTTCTGTCGTCGCTGACGCTGCCAAATGCGCCCAGAACAGCAAGCGCGTCGGCTGGCCTCGGAATCAACACCTCAACCCTCGTTCCGTGCACTTCCGCCTGTTGGCCACCGCGTACTGCCTCGTGCTCGCCTCTCGGAACAGCCAAGCCACACCCAAGATCTTCAACACTTTCACAACTTGCAACAACCCACAGCCCCCCCTACTCCAGGCCACAGCGACAAACTCGCCTGGCGTCATCGCATCCTGGGCCGGGTCGCCATCGCACATTTCCATGACCCTTCCACCCGTCGCTCCCCTCGGCCGTGCCGCAAAGAGGTCTTTGCCAGCACCGCCACAGCCACGCCAACTCCACTGCTCTGGGACACGCAAGATCATCCATGAGAGACTGAAGTTTACTTCCCTGCTCTCGCCGATGGTGACCGCCCTGTTCCCAGCCCGCAACGCCCCTGCCCTTCGCCACACCGCCTCCACTTCACCTCAACTTGCTCGGCTCGGACGTCGTGCTTCAAGCGCACCACGCAACCACAGGATTCGCGGCACCGCTGGCGATCGTCTGCGCCCATGTCCCAAGCCCCCTAACGCCTGTGTGACTCCCATCTGTCTGTGTGCCTTGCGCACCAGCCCTGCCGCCGACACGTTCATTCTCCGCCACTTGCTGTCCTCGAGTTCGCCATGACTCACGACGACAATGTCACCAATGGCCGCCTTGGCGGCCTCCCCCGACCGTACATCCTGCTCACCATCGTGTTCTCGGCCCTCTATCCTTGCGTCTGCGCGCCCTGCGACCTTGCTGACAGCCACGCTCCCCCTCTTTTTTTTCCAGCTCGTCAACGCCACGAACGGCGCCCAGCAACGCAACAAGACGCACTTGGCCGTGCAGTATCCTCCAACGCCTTTGCCTCGACCTCCCCCACCCCTCCGTCTTGACCTTTTCTACCTTTTCGTTATCGCCTCTCCTGGATCACTCACGATCACGCTCGGCCAACAACCACCTCTGCCCTTCCAAGCAACCGCGGCGGCACAAGACCCGCTCGAGAGCCAGACCGAGTGCCGCCGAGCGCTACACAGCCTTCGTCTACCTGCGCCACGACGCGATCGAGTTCTCTTGCGCGCGCTTCGCCGCCACCATTGCTTGCTTCTCTGCGTTGCTGGCAACATGTCTCTTCGAGCTCGTCGCGCCATGCTGCGACAACGCTGCAACCCGCAAAGCGCTTCTTCCGCGCGCCCTACCGGGCCCTGCCGTGTTTACGGCCGCGCCATCGGCCTTCTTGGTGGCTTTGCCCTCCCTCGACGAGATCACCAGGACGTCCACGTTGGTCGTCTCGTTGCCTCCAGCCTTCAGGCCGACCAGACACGCAGCGGCACTGCTTGCGCTCTTCTCACCTGTGCCTTGAGCCATTCAAGCTCTCCAGGCTGCTTGTGGGCCTGCTCCCTGCTTTGCATGAGGCCTGCGCCTTGGACGTCGTCGTCGGCTTCACTCTTGCTCTTCGTCCAGCTTGCTATGTCAGGCCGCACCAGGCCAGGGCCGCAGCGCCATCAGTTGGCTTGGCGTGCCGCTCTTGCCACAGTACGAGCCAAGCCTGGTTGCACTGCCCGTGCCTTGCACTGGCTGGTGTCCGTCTATTCCTTTGCTTCTCCACCTAATCATCTTGGTCGTCGTGGAGCGTCTCGTGAGATCGCCCATCACGATGACTGCGGCGGCGAGGACGATCATGCACGCCTCCACCTCCCTCTCGTGGCCCTCGATGCCCTCAAAGTCTCACACCCGCCCGCCTCGCACCGTGGTGCATCATCAAAGTGGCCAGAATCGTCCTCTTCCGCGTCGTCCTCCTCGTGCCATGTCCAACCGGCGCCACAGTGTTGCAGGGCGTCGCCAAACCGTCGCAACACCTCGACGCGCTCCATATCCTGGCCCAGAGCCCAGGCACCCGGCCCCTTCGCCAGTTCGTCTCACTTGGTCGCCGCTCCTTGGCCAAGCCCACCACGTCGGTGTCATCAAAGGCGACAAGCACCGCCGCGGACTTGTTGCCACCCAGCAACGAGTCGCCACGCTGGCCAGTGACCGTCACCGCCTGCCGGCCCAAGCCCCATGCCGTCTTCTGCCCCTGCCCCTGCCCCTCTTGGTCCCCTGCGAGCCGTCCACCACAAGTCCATCAAGCCTGAACGACGACAACGACCATGACGAGCCCGCTGGAGAGGATCGAGCCTCGAGGAGCGACGAGGCCAGCTCATGAAACCGCTAGTCTACCACACGGACGCGAGCGTCGCCACACTCCCTGCCGCGCTGCAAGCGCTCTTTAACAGCCCAGAGAGGTCGTCTTCAGGTAACTCTGCGTCTCAAGCTTGCTCGACAGGTCGCCACAAGTGAAACGCGGAGCTGCGAGCCCGGCAGCAGTGCTTTTCACCTGTGTGTCGAGAGCGCAGGGCGCTGCTCTGTCCTCTACCCTGCATCCTGGTGCCTCGGCGTGCGTTTCCAGTGTCCAAGGCCGCGAAATATCGATTCGGGTGCTCTCGCGCCTGTCACATCGCGCCCAGAGCCCGGCAAACGCTCTAGCGCCCTCTACCCAGGCGAGGTCGCGCCCACCGTTGCGTTCCCTGCTCCCAGGCCCTTCTCCATGTTGCTGTGTCGCTTCCGCATCGTCACGGGCTGGCTGGCCTCGGTCGACCTGCTCAGAGTGCGCAAGCCGATACGGCGGGCCACGAAGCCGTCAGCAGCCCTCTCCACTCGCCCGGCAAAGCACCCAAGGCACCCAACGGGCCGCTCCGCCCGTATCTCGGCCTCAGCGTGAGCTCGTTCCCGCTGTTCTGCGTAACTATCATTTTCTTGCTCTCGCGCCTGTCACATTGCGCCCAGAGCCCGGCAAACGCACTAGCGCCCTCTACCCAGGCGAGGCCGCGCCCACCGTTGCGTTCCCTACTCCCAGGTCTCGCTCCTTGTCGCTGATTCGCTTCCGCACCGTCACGGGCTTGCTGGCCTCGGTCGACCTGCTCAGAGTGCGCAAGCCGATACGGCGCGCCACGAAGCCGTCAGTGGGCCTCTCCACTCGCCCGACAAAGCAACCAAGGCCCCCAATGGGCCGCTCCGCCCGTATCTCGGCCTCAGCGTGAGCTCGTTTCCACTGTTCTGCGCAACCATCAATTTCCTGCCCTCGCGCAAGCCACATCGCGCCCAGAGCCCGGCAAACGCACTAGCGCCTTCTACCCAGGCGAGGCCGCGCCCATTGTAGCGTCCCCTGCTCCCAGGTCTCGCTCCTTGTTGCTGTGTCGCTTCCGCACCGTCACGGGCTTGCTGGCCTCGGTCGACCTGCTCAGAGTGCGCAAGCCGATACGGCGCGCCACGAAGCCGTCAGTGGGCCTCTCCACTCGCCCGACAAAGCAACCAAGGCCCCCAATGGGCCTCTCCGCCCGTATCTCGGCCTCAGCGTGAGCTCGTTCCCGCTGTTCTGCGTAACCATCAATTTGCTGCCCTCGCGCCTGTCACATCGCGCCCAGAGCCCGGCAAACGCACTAGCGCCCTCTACCCAGGCGAGGCCGCGCCCACCGTTGCGTTCCCTACTCCCAGGTCTCGCTCCTTGTCGCTGATTCGCTTCCGCACCGTTACGGGCTTGCTGGCCTCGGTCGACCTGCTCAGAATGAACACGCGGATACAGCGCGCCGCGAAGCTGTCAGTGCCCCTCTCCACTCGCCCAACAAAGCAACCAAGGCCCCCAACGGGCCTCTCCGCCCGTATCTCGGCCTCAGCGTTTCCAGTGTCCAAGGCCGCGAAATATCGATTTGGGTGCTCTCGCGCCTGTCACATCGCGCCCAGAGCCCGGCAATGGGCCTAGCACCCTCCGCCTAGGCGAGGCCGCGCCAACCGTTGCGTTCTCTGCTCCCAGGCCCCCCTCCATGTTGCTGTGTCGCTTCCGCACCGTCACGGGCGTGCTGGCCTCGTTCAACTCGCTCAGAGTGCGCAAGGCGATAAGGCGCGCCACGAAGCTGTCGATGGGCCTCTCCACTTGTCCGACAAAGCAACCAAGGCCCCCAACGGGCCTCTCCGCCGTTTCCTGGCGTCCGCGTGAGCTCGTTTCCGCGGTTCTGCGCAACCATCAATTTCTTGCTCTCGCGCCTGTCACATCGCGCCCAGAGCCCGGCAAATGCACTAGCGCCCTCCGCTCAGGCAAGGCCGCGCCCACCGCTGCGTCAGCTGCCCCTTGTACTCGCTCCTTGTCGCTGTGTCGCTTCCGCATCGTCACGGGCTTGCTGGCCACGTTCAACTAGCGCAGAGTGCACAAGCCGATACGGCGCGCCACGAAGCTGTCAACAGGCCTCTCCACTCGCCCGATAAAGCAACCAAGGCCCCAACGGGCCTCTCCGCCCGTATCTCGGCCTCAGCGTGAGCTCGTTTTCCGCTGTTCTGTGTCACCATCAATTTTTTGCTCTCGCGCTAGTCACATCGCGCCCAGAGCCCGGCAAAGTGCCTGGCACCGTCGACCAGAGCGAGGCCGCGCCCATCGTTGCGTCATCTGATCCCAATACTCGCCACTTGTCGATCGTTCGCCCCACTGCGATGCGCGCGGGGCCGCAGGAAGCACAGGCTGCCACCGGTATAAACCGAGGTCTTGCGCGTGTGCCACCGCAGGTGGGGCGAGCGGCTCCTGGGTCGTCAGGAGCGCGCGCAATAGGTGCCGCTGGTGCTGGAAGATCGTCTCCACGAGGAGGCGACGGCTGGCAGCTTGGCCGTCGAGTTGGTGCTTGTCGTAGTAGTCGCGCACGATACGGCGGAGTGCGGGCCAGTCGCCGGCAGTACCACCTGCCGTAGAGAGGACCGGGACGAGGAGCTTTGCGGCGTCGTACTTGCCATGCTTGGCCTTATACGCGGCTGCTGCGACGGTTGGCAAAGAGCGCTCCGTGACAACGCTCGTTGGGCTGAGAGTGTTCACGGCAGTCACACCAATGATGGCCGGCTTGGCATGGACGTCGACGCGGAGGTTGTCGCTCACCCAAACTTCGGTGCGAGCGGTGCCTCCCAGCTTGTTGAGGTGCTTGCGGATGCCGTCGCGCGCCGCGTTGTGGGCCACGGTGGCGGTGTTGACGTGCTTGCAGCGGAGCGCGTGGAACCAGTTGGCGCTCGGCTTGCTGCGCCGCAGACGCACGTGGTTGGACTGGACGCCAGATCGGGGCGAGCTTGGCCGCCAGTGCGCTTGCGAACATGTGAGACTGAGCGAAAACAGCCTGAGAAACCGAGGTTCTGTTCTGCGTAACGCAGTCTCACAGTCATTGTCAATTTCTCGACAATGTCACATTGTCAGCCACGATGGAGGAGGCGCAGCGCAAGAAACAGCGGCAGGACGGCAGCGACAGCGGCAGCGCGCCCTGCAGCATTAGCCCGAGCGGTGCTGGCCGCGACAAAACGCGCGTGAGCTGGCGCGATGTACCCGACTTCCCGCTCAGCATCATCGCCGAGCTGGTTGGCATGCGAGTGTGCAGCAAGCTTTCGGAGGCGCAGGCGGTCCGAGCTGTACTCCCGCGGCTCTCACGAGCCTCAAGGTCAACAGCGACAGCCTGGACGGGCTCGCCGTGGCGCTCTCAGACGTAGACGGCGCCCCACAGGCTGACGGCCCTGGCGTGATGCAGGCACTCGCCACGCAGCAGGCCTGCAGTGAGATCGCTTTGGGCCTCCGCCCCGGTTGTTTTGACACCCCAACGTGCATCGCGCTGGGCAACGCTCTCGGTACGGCGCTGGCCTCGGAGAACTCGACTCTTCGCAAGCTCTGCATCGAAGGCGATCTGGGCGACGCCGGCGGCGCCGCTCTGGCTGCAGGTCTGCAGCACAACAAGATGCTGCAGCACTTGAAGCTGTGGAGGTGCAACATCGGCATTGAGACGTGCCGCGCACTTGGCGCTGCGCTGGCGTTTGAGAACTCGGCGCTGTGCGAGCTGAACCTCTGCGGCAACATGTTCATGGGCGACGCTGGAGGAGCGGCCTTGGCGGAGGGTCTGGCCAGGAACAGTACTCTGCGCCGCTTTGATTTGAGCCACAGCGGTGTTGGCGTTGCGACGTGCCGCGCGCTCAGCGCTGCGGTGGCCTTTGAGGGCTCGGCGCTTTCCGAGCTTGACCTCAGCTTTAACAGGGACGTGGGCAACGCTGGAGGAGCGGCTTTGGGGGAGTCTCTGCCTGGCAACAGCACTCTGGCTTGGCTTAGTTTGGATTGCTGTGGCGTCGAGCTCTGGGGGTGCCCTACGCTTGCCCAGGTGCTGCGCAACGGAGAATGGGCGCTCGGAACCATGGATTCTCGCTCGCCCAGAATGCCTCTCATATTCAAGCGCAAAGCCCAGGCAACACAACCTCACACTTGAACTAACGCCAAACCTTTTCTGCTTTCGCTCTCCTCGTCGTGGCCTGGCTAGCCGGCGCTCGCTTGAGAACCTGGCGATCCGCTGGCGCTGAGAGTGCTGTCGGCGACTGGGAGGGCTGTCCGGTCGCCTAGGCGAAGATCCCCGCCCAGGCGAAGGCCCTTGGGCAGCAAAGGTCCTTTCCGCGAGTGCCATGCGCTGCTCGAACCCGAGCCAGAGCATCGCGACGAACCGCAAGCGTCGCTCGCTGGCGCGCAGCTGCGGCCGCGGTGCTTAGGCAGGACGCGCTGCCGCAACCTTGCCTTCCCGAGTTACATGGGCAACAAGAAGAGGTGGTTGCGAAACGCGATGGCTTTGTTTGCTTGTCGTCGCTTGAGGCCAGCTCAGCCGCTGGGCTGAAGTCGCCGCCCACTCGCGCCTTCCTGCTCCTTGCGGCGGCGGCGGCGAAGGCGGCGGCGACGGCGGCGCTTCTGTCTCTCCTCCTCCTCCTCCTTGTCATCACCTACGCCCTCGTCCTCCTCGGGCACGCCAAAGGTCCCCACGGCGCCCGAGCTGGCCTCCTTCCTTCAAGGCCAGCAAGCCCGCGATGTTGGTCATGAAGGATGGCACGGTGGCCTCGTCCGTGTAGCCATACGTCAGGCTTGGACGGCAGAGCGACTCGACCCTCGTCTGGCCAACGATGACCATCATCACAGCATTCCCTGCCGCTGCTACTTGCTCTTGGCGCTGTGTCGCTTTCGCACCGTCACGGCCTTGCCGGCCTGCTCGGAGAGAGCAAGCGGATGCAGCGCGCCGCGAGGCCGCCGGTGGGCTTCTTCACCCGTCGGAGGAAGCATCCAAGACCCCCTTTTGCCCTCCCAGCCCGTATCCTGGCGTCTGCGTGAGCTCGATCCCGCTGCCTTGGGCAACCATCGGTGTGCTGCTCTTGTGCCTGTCACATCGCGCCAAGAGCCCGGCAAACGCCCAAAAGCCTTCCGCCCAGGCGAGGCCGCGCCCATCGTGGCGGCGTCCCCTGCCGCCACTCTTCGATCCTTGCCGCTGTGACGCAAGGCAACCAAGGCTCTCTTCCGGGCTCTCCGCCCAGAGCTCTGTCCTCCGCAGGCATCGCAAGCATTCTGTTGCTGCTCTCAAGCGCGTCGTATCACGCTGCGAGGCTGGCAAGCGAGGCTGGCAAGCGACCTAGCAACCTCGGCCAGAGTGAGATCGCGCCCATACTCGTCGATCGTTCGCCTCGACACGGAGGCCAACTCTTCGCTCCGGCTCGCGCTGTGCAGAGCGCTCAAGCCGGCAAACGAGGCAGCCAGGCTGTCGAGGGCCGCCGCCGCCTCCCTGCCGAGACCATCAAGCCTTCTGTCGCCTCTTTCACCTTGTGCTCTGCCTTGCCACTTGCTCTCCTTGGAAACGCCTACAATGCGCTGCGGGCCTGGCAGACGGCCTGGCAGCCTCTGTCTGGGCGAGGCCCTGGGTTTCTTGGGGCCACGTGCCCCCCACGCTTGCTTCTCGTCGACCCTTTGGCTCGAAATGGAGCCGCCCAGGTTTTGGCTTGGCTGCGCATCGTGAGGCTTGCTTGGATGGATGGCCTGATCCAACCGCCTGGCGTGGGATCGCGGAGAGGCCAGGTGGTTTGGCGGCAGTCGCTTGATCCAGGTCAGCTTTAGATTGGGTGCTAGGGCCGAGCTGGCGGACAAGCAGACAAAAACGTTTCTTTTGATGATCGATCTGGTTGCGCAGCCTCGCGCTTGAGGTCGCTGCGCAGCTGCTCGACGGACAACGGCGCGTTTTGCAGGTCCAGGCCCGCGCGCTCCCAGTGCCGCAGCTGACCACTTGTCGCCCACGACGCTCACCAACTGGTTCAGGCTCACGCGCTTGCGGAGACTCTGCCGCCGCCAGCTCGGTCACCGCTTGGCACCGCCGCTGCCGCTGCTACTCGGGCCACTCGGCGAGCCCGCCCCCCCCCCCGCCTTTTGCTGCAGCCACTAGGGCTCGGAGCAACAGCAGCACGTGTCGAGCGGGCCATTATTGAGGCCTCACGTGCCTTTGTTTTCTTCCTCTCCATCGGTCTTGCGCCGCCAACGCCGCCGCCAACGCCGCCGCCAACGCCGTGGCCAACCGCGACACTCGCCGGTCTCGAGCCTGCAGCGGTTGCTGCAACAGTCGGAGCGCTTGGTGCACGCGTCGCCCTTGAGACTGCACGTCCCCGCCGGCTCGGTCGATGGCGCGGTGGGCGCAGCAACGGGCGCTGCGGCGTGCTGGCCCGCGGTAGGCGCTCTGGTGGACGTCGCACCGTCAGCAGCGTGAGCGTCAAAAAAGTCCAGGATCAAAGGCCAAACCTTGTCAAACTCGTACGTGTGGCCCCAGTCGCCGCGGCAGTCCAGCACGGGCGGCATGCCGTCGCTCGCAGCAGCCGCCTCGGCCAGGCACGGCGTGCGGCATTCCAGCTGGGCGGCCCTCGTCGCGGTGGACACAAACACCTCGGCGTCGGAGCCAGCACGGGCGCAGCCGCGCCTGGCAGCAAAGCTGTCGATGATGCTCGAGGCGGACTCGTAGTAGTAGCTCTCGCCGTTTGTCGTCGTCGTAAAGCCCGGCTGGCCCCTCTCACCGGGAGGCACCGTGGCGTCGCTCGTGCCGGTGATGCTCAGCACGGGCACGTCGCCGTTGCCGAGGTCGTAGCCCCGGTGCGGGAGGCCGATGATGGGGGCGATGGCACGAAAGGTGCTGGCGCTGACCGGCAGCTGGGCGAGACTCCAGGTGAACATGCCGCCGTTGCTTCCGCCGGTCGCGAACACGTTGTCCGTGTCAATGCAGAGGTTGGCGGCGGCCTCGGCGGCGAGCGCCACCGCGAATGCGGCGTCGTCGACCTGGCAGTGCGTCCATGAGCAAGAATTACGAGCAACGCCCGCGTTGCGGCAGCTAGGGTACGTGTGATCGGGCGTATGTGTGGGGTCGCACACCAGGGCACCGCCGCCGTCCTCCCCGGACCCAGAGCCTGGAAAGCGCCACGAATTGGCCTTGCCCTTCCCCTTGCCCTCGTTGGAACCCAGGCCGCGAGGGGTAAGCAGGACATACCCACGTTCTGCGGCCCCGTCAACGACAGTGCTGTCGGCAAACTCGTTCTCGTCGCCAAACCAGCCGTGCGCTGCAATGATGAGCCTGCGCGGCCCGGCGGAGCCGTCCGCGCCGGCAACGCCGTGCACGCGGAACACCCGCTCCACGCCCTGGTCCATCATGGTCTGCGTGCTGCCCTCCATCCACGCCGCGTTCGCGGAGGCGCACCCGGGTGAAGGGCCGGCGGCAGTCGCCGTGGACGCGGCCATGGCCGCGGCGACGCAGGCGGCGGCGAGTGTCGCGCGACTCGGCGACATCGTGGCGTTCGCTGGCTGGGCACTGTCGAATGCTTATGTGCTCACTCGAGCTCCATGGTCTTGACCTCCCCTTTGCTCGACAGAGTCGCGCGGTGGGTGCGGCGCAAGTTGCCTTTCGTCTCGTGCTCTTGCGCTGCGGCCGGCGCGTGCGGCTGCGTCGGCGTCAAAGGCCAAGCTCCTCCCAGTCTCAAGATCGCTGGCTGATCTTGGCCGACTTCTTGGCCGGATCGTCCATGAATGAGATGTGTGGCCGGCCGCCCTCAGGGTAGATGAAGATTACTTACGCCGAGTTAAGACTGGTCGCGAGGTTGTCAGCAAGCTAGAGAGTTACCCAACGCCCACTTCGATGCCGAGTGGGGCTGCAGGGAGCACAGGCTGCCACCGGTATAAACCGAGGTCTTGCGCATGTGCCACCGCTGGTGGGGCGAGCGGCTCCTGGGTCGCCAGGAGCGCGCGCAATAGGTGCCGCTGGTGCTGGAAGATCGTCTCCACGAGGAGGCGACGGCTGGCAGCGAGGCCGTCGAGTTGGTGCTTGCCGCCCTCATGTGACTGGAAATTTGACTGGATCCGTTCCGCGCAGAACAGAATCGGTACACTTTCAGGACTATCTTGGAACCGTTTTGGAACTGTGCGGAGCTCGATCGATCGATCTTTGAAAATTCAAACAGCGGCAGAACCCGAACAGAGGAGAGCAAGCAGCAGCAGCAGCAGCAGCAGCAGCAGCAGCAGCAACAGCAGCAGCAGCAGCAGCAGCAGCAGGAGCAGCAGCAGCAAGAGCAGATGTCGAGCGAGCTGGAGGCGCCCTTGCTGCACGCGCTGGCGGCCGTGGCGATGGACGCGCTGGCGGCCATGTCGCCGCCATCGCGCCGCCCTGCGACCACGCTCCGCCTGCGCCGCCGCCAGCGCCTACGCCGCCGCCGACGCCGCCGTCGCCGCAGCTCTGATGTCTCCTGGGGGCGCGCCGACTCACACGCCGACGAAAGCGCTGCGGAGGAGACCTCTGCTGGGCGTCGCGTGATGCCGCGCCGCAGCTGTCGTGCGCCGGTGCCGCCGCCCTCGCCGCCGCCCTCGTACGCTCTGCGGGAACGACGCCCAGAGGTCGCCCATGTGATGTTGGACGACTGACGGTTAAAAGGAGGGCTAGGTTGCTTTACTGCATTGGCTATGTTGGCTGAGCTATTGACGTGTCCTCTTTACGCGTCCTCGGGCGCCGGGGCATCGCTACGGAGCACGCGGCGGCCCTGGCGGCGGCGGCGGCGACGCTCACGGCGGCGGCGGCGGCGCTCACGGCGCTTGCGACGCTTCTTCTCCTTCTCGCTCTCCTCGTCGTCCTCGTCGTCCTCGTCGTCCTCGTCGTCATCATCGTCGTCGTCGCCCAGCTGATCGTCCGTGGGCGACCCAATCGTGACCGTGTCGCCGTGCGCGTCGCGAAGCGCCTTGAGGCCGTCGAAGTTGGTCATGCATGACGGCACGCCGGCCTCATCCTTGCGGCCGTACGTGATGCCCGGCTGGAAGAGCGACTCGTGGCGTGTCTGGCCGATGATGACGCCGACGGCGCCAGCCTGCTCGGCGAAGATCACCTTGTCGTAAAACTTGCAGTTGCCGCGCTCGACCACAGCGATCTTGCCCGAGAGGTCTTCGCTGGTCTCCTCGCACATGTCGGGCACGTCGCGGACGACGTGCGCCTTGGCGGACACGCGCGACCCGGGCATGTCCTCCACGTTGGGGCCAAACTTGCTCGTGGCGTACTCGTAGCGCGTGCTACCGATGTACACGCCCGGCTGGGCGGGCGTGGGCGGCACAGTGGGCTGCGGGGTGGGCATGGTGGGCGGGCCCGTGTAGGTCGAGATGCGCAGGAACCGGTTGCGCGCGACCTTGGGGTCGTGGTCTCCGTTGCGGTCGGTGACGCTGGGCAGCGCCGTGCCAAACATCTCGGCGATGGCCGCGTCCTTGTCGAGGTCGTGCTTTTGCAGGAGCACCGCGGCCACGCCGGCGACGTGCGGGGTGGCCATCGAGGTGCCCGAGATGGTGTTGGTGGCCGTGGGCGAGTGCTTCCAGGCCGACTTGATGCTGACGCCCGGGGCCCAGATGTCCACGCACGAGCCGTAGTTGCTAAAGCTGGCGCGCGTGTCGTAGGCCTTGCCGCCGTTCTGGGTGATCTCCGTGGCGCCGACGGTGATGACGCCGCCGTTGCGGCCATTGCCGCCCGCCGAGGCCGGCGAGGCGCCGCAGGCGTCCACGTTGCTGTTGCCGCCCGCGACCACGACGATGAAGCCGGCGTCGTTGGCGGCCGTGACCGCGTCGTTCAAGGCCTGGCTGAAGCCGCCACCCAGGCTCATGCTGATGACGCCACCGGGTTGCCGCCCTGCAGCTGAATGACCTTTTGCACGCCCCTGGCGATGTCGGACACGGAGCCCGAGCCCTGGTAGTTGAGCACCTTGATGCCCCAGATCTCGGCGCCGCGCGCCACGCCGTACGTGGACCCGCCGACCGTGCCGGCGCAGTGCGAGCCGTGGCCCTGGTTATCCTCGAGCGGGTTCTCCGAAATGATGCTGTGGTGGCTGACGCGGCCCCGGAACTCGACGTGCTCGTAGTTGATGCCCGTGTCCAGCACGTACACGGTGGCGCCCGTGCCGTCGTACTCGGGGTCGAACGGCTCGTTGTCCAGCTCGGCCGAGATCTGGTCGATACGGTCCAGACCCCAGCTCGCGGGCGCCGCTGCAGCCGCGACGATGTAGTTGGGCTCCACGTCGGCCACGCCCGGGAGCGCGCGGACCAGTTCCGCGGTGGCATCGTCGCCCTCAAAGTTGATGAGGCAGGTGGTCGGCAGCGCGATCTGTTCGGTGCCGACGCCGGTGCTCATAGTGCCAAAGTTGTCGCGCGAGACCATGTCCACCTCGGCAGATAGCGCCTCGCAGTCCACGCCTGGCGCGCCAATGGCAATGAACTGGGACTCTACGGCAAGAATGCCGACCTGCTCGCTAGCGGGAACATCGATGGATGCGGTGGCGGCCTGGATGCCGGCGGAGGCACCCAGGGCCGCAAAGATGATGCGCTGCATTGGTTGTGCTGTCTACTTGCTGTACTGCTGCTGCTGCTCGCTTGCTCGCTCTCTCGCTGCTTTCGAGGTCGTTTCGGGTCTGGTGGGTTGCTCCTTCGTCGTCGCGGCGAAGAAGATCTTGCGCAGAAAGCCAGCTTTTCGAGGCGCCATGGACGCCGTGCGCCACAACGGCCTCCGCGCCAGAGACCGGTAGTACATTCAAGCAGGAGAGAGCTGGAGGAACGGCGCGGCGTTTCACAAACGGTGTAGCGCGGGCACGGTCTGAACAGTCTCAGGAATTCCCAAGCTGTCCGCCCTTGCGCACTTTCGACCCCAGTCCGCGCCACAATCTCTCTGCTGTGGGCAGCAACAGCTTTACTAATCATCCCGGCATGTGCACATTTTCTACGGCACAAGCTCCTCCCGGACAACTCCGCGCGGCTGACCATCGATTCTGCCGAGGTCCTGGCACCGACTGGGGAACACTGGCGGCGAGGTGGCGGCGCGGCGCCTAGAGCTGAACTCCGGAGCCAGGGCGGGCATACCTGGTGTGCCTGCGCGGTGCAACGTGTGCAGCTTCACCAAGTAGTTGACAAGTGCGGCCAGCCTCGCAGAGGCAGACGGGCTCAAGCGGCTCGGGTCCGCGGCGGCCAGGCCGCGGTGGCGCCGCGCGAGGAACGGCACTTTTCCGTTCCAAGCGAACGGCCGCCGAGCGAGCGCAGAGGTACGGTACCGTACGTACGTACGTACGTATTCAACGGCTTTCGGCCTTTGGCCAAATGGGGCTCGCGGGGCGGCGAGAGGGCTCCACTTGCAAAAACATCTCGGGAGTCTATCCTGTCTTCTACCAAATCTAGCTCTATCTCTCGGCACGCACCGTACCTGCTGATCAGTCGGAGCAGCAGAGTACCATCGCCTTCTTCTTGCACTTGAGCTTCTGCTTCTTCACGTTGTAGGTCGGCATCTGTTTGGACTTTGAGCAGGCCGACTCGCCAGACACGAAGATGGCCTCTTTGTGCAGCTTGCACCCGCTGGCGTCGCCGTCGCCGTACATAAGCTTGAGTTCGTCCACCGTGCAGAGCCGCTCAGAGTCTGGGCACGCTTTAAGGGCCTTCTTGCTCGGGCACACGTCGCCGGCCTCCTTCTCCTTGAGCTGCTCCGACGTCGGCGAGCCCATCGTGACCGTGTCGCCGTGCGCGTCGCGGAGCGCCTTGAGGCCGTCGAAGGTGGTCATGCATGACGGCACTGTCGCCTCATCGATGCGGCCGTACGTGATCGATGGCTGGAAGAGTGACTCGTCGCGCGTCTGGCCGATGATGACACCAACGGCGCCGGCCTGCTCGGCGAAGATCACCTTGTCGTAAAACTTGCAGTTGCCGCGCTCGACCACAGCGATCTTGCCCGAGAGGTCTTCGCTGGTCTCCTCGCACATGTCGGGCACGTCGCGGACGACGTGCGCCTTGGCGGACACGCGCGACCCGGGCATGTCCTCCACGTTGGGGCCAAACTTGCTCGTGGCGTACTCGTAGCGCGTGCTACCGATGTACACGCCCGGCTGGGCGGGCGTGGGCGGCACAGTGGGCTGCGGGGTGGGCATGGTGGGCGGGCCCGTGTAGGTCGAGATGCGCAGGAACCGGTTGCGCGCGACCTTGGGGTCGTGGTCTCCGTTGCGGTCGGTGACGCTGGGCAGCGCCGTGCCAAACATCTCGGCGATGGCCGCGTCCTTGTCGAGGTCGTGCTTCTGAAGTAGCACTGCGGCCACGCCGGCAACGTGCGGGGTCGCCATCGAGGTGCCCGAGATGGTGTTGGTGGCCGTGGGCGAGTGCTTCCAGGCCGACTTGATGCTGACCCGGGGCCCAGATGTCCACGCACGAGCCGTAGTTGCTAAAGCTGGCGCGCGTGTCGTAGGCCTTGCCGCCGTTCTGGGTGATTTCCGTGGCGCCCACGGTGATGACGCCGCCGTTGCGGCCATTGCCGCCCGCCGAGGCCGGCGAGGCGCCGCAGGCGTCCACGTTGCTGTTGCCGCCCGCGACCACGACGATGAAGCCGGCGTCGTTGGCGGCCGTGACCGCGTCGTTCAAGGCCTGGCTGAAGCCGCCACCCAGGCTCATGCTGATGACGCCACCCGGGTTGCCGCCCTGCAGCTGAATGACCTTTTGCACGCCCCTGGCGATGTCGGACACGGAGCCCGAGCCCTGGTAGTTGAGCACCTTGATGCCCCAGATCTCGGCGCGCGCGCCACGCCGTACGTGGACCCGCCGACCGTGCCGGCGCAGTGCGAGCCGTGGCCCTGGTTATCCTCGAGCGGGTTCTCCGAAATGATGCTGTGGTGGCTGACGCGGCCCCGGAACTCGACGTGCTCGTAGTTGATGCCCGTGTCCAGCACGTACACGGTGGCGCCCGTGCCGTCGTACTCGGGGTCGAACGGCTCGTTGTCCAGCTCGGCCGAGATCTGGTCGATACGGTCCAGACCCCAGCTCGCGGGCGCCGCTGCAGCCGCGACGATGTAGTTGGGCTCCACGTCGGCCACGCCCGGGAGCGCGCGGACCAGTTCCGCGGTGGCATCGTCGCCCTCAAAGTTGATGAGGCAGGTGGTCGGCAGCGCGATCTGTTCGGTGCCGACGCCGGTGCTCATAGTGCCAAAGTTGTCGCGCGAGACCATGTCCACCTCGGCAGATAGCGCCTCGCAGTCCACGCCTGGCGCGCCGATGGCAATGAACTGGGACTCTACGGCAAGCGTGCCGACCTGCTCGCTAGCGGGAACATCGATGGATGCGGTGGCGGCCTGGATGCCGGCGGAGGCGCCCAGGGCCGCAAAGATGATGCGCTGCATTGGCTGTGCTGTCTACTTGCTGTACTGCTGCTGCTGCTCGCTTGCTCGCTCTCTCGCTGCTTTCGAGGTCGTTTCGGGTCTGGTCGATTGCTCCTCCGTCGTCGTGGCGAAGAAGATCTTGCGCAGAAAGCCAGCTTTTCGAGGCGCCGTGGCCGCCGTGCGTCACAACGGCCTCCGCGCCAGAGACCGGTAGTACATTCGAGGCACAGCGCGGCGTTCCACAAACGGTGTAGCGCGGGCACTGTCTAAACAGTCGCAGGAATTTCCAAGCTGTCCGCCCTTACGCACTTTCGACCCCAGTCCGCGCCGCAATCTCTCTGCTGTGGCAGCAACAGCTTTACTTATCATCCCGGCATGTGCACATTTTCTACGGCACAAGCTCCTCCGGAAAACTCCGCGCGCCTGACCATCGATTCCGCCGGCGCGAAGGGGAAACCTAGCGGCCAAGTGGCGACGCGACGCTTTTAGAGTGCTAAACCTTCAGAGGTTTTCGGCCTTTGGCCAAATGGGGCTCGCGGGGCGGCGAGAGGGCTCCACTTGCAAAAACATCTCGGGAGTCTATCCTGTCTTCTACCAAATCTAGCTCTATCTCTCGGCACGCACCGTACCTGCTGATCAGTCGGAGCAGCAGAGTGCCATCGCCTTCTTCTTGCACTTGAGCTTCCGCTTCTTCACGTTGTAGGTCGGCATCTGTTTGGACTTTGAGCAGGCCGACTCGCCAGACACGAAGATTGCCTCTCTGTGCAGCTTGCACCCGCTGGCGTCGCCGTCGCCGTACATAAGCTTGAGCTCGTCCACCGTGCAGAGCCGCTCAGAGTCTGGGCACACTTTAAGGGCCTTCTTCTTGCGCCTCTTTCTCGGGCACACGTCGCCGGTCTCCTTCTCCTTGAGCTGCTCCGCCGTCGGTGAGCCCATCGTGATGGTCTTGCCGTGCGCGCTGCGGAGCGCCTTGAGGGCAGTCAAGGTCGTCAAGCACGACGGCACTGTCGCCTCATCGGTGCGGCCGTACGTGATCGATGGCTGGAAAAGCGCTGTTTTGGATTTCAGGCCGATGATGACGCCGACGGCGCCGGCCTGCTCGGCGAAGATCACCTTGTCGTAAAACTTGCAGTTGCCGCGCTCGACCACAGCGATCTTGCCCGAGAGGTCTTCGCTAGTCTCCTCACACATGTCGGGCACGTCGCGGACGACGTGCGCCTTGGCGGACACGCGCGACCCGGGCATGGCCTCCACGTTGGGGCCAAACTTGCTCGTGGCATACTCGTAGTACGTGCTGCCAATGTACACGCCGCGGGCTGCAGGCGTGGGCGGCACAGTGGGCTGCGGGGTGGGCATGGTGGGCGGGCCCGTGTAGGCCGAGATGCGCAGGAACCGGTTGCGCGTGACCTTGGCGTCGGGGTCTCCGTTGCGGTCGGTGACGCTGGACAGCGCTGTGCCAAACATCTCGGCGATGGCCGCGTCCTTGTCGAGGTCGTGCTTTTGCAGGAGCATCGCGGCCACGCCGGCAACGTGCGGGGTGGCCATGGAGGTGCCCGAGATGGTGTTGGTGGCCGTGGGCGAGTGCTTCCAGGCCGACTTGATGCTGACGCCCGGGGCCCAGATGTCGACGCACCTACCGTAGTTGCTAAAGCTGGCGCGCGTGTCGTAGGCCTTGCCGCCGTTCTGGGTGATCTCCGTGGCGCCCACGGCGATGACGCCGCCCTTGCGGCCGCTACCCCCCGCCGAGGCTGGCGAAGCGTTGCAGGCGTTGATGTTGCTATTGCCAGCCGCGACCACGACGATAAAGCCGGCGTCGTTGGCGGCCGTGGCGGCGTCGTTCAAGGCCTGGCTGAAGCCGCCACCCAGGCTCATGCTGATGACGCCCCGGGTTGCCGTCCTGCAGCTCGATCACTTTTTGGAGCCCCTTGGCGATGTCGGACACGGAGCCCGAGCCCTGGTAGTTGAGCACCTTGATGCCCCAGATCTCGGCGCCGCGCGCCACGCCGTACGTGGACCCGCCGACCGTGCCGGCGCAGTGCGAGCCGTGGCCCTGGTTGTCCTCGAGCGGGTTCTCCGAGATGATGCTATGGTGGTGCACGCGGCCCTTAAACTCGACGTGCTCGTAGTTGATGCCCGTGTCCAGCACGTACACGGTGGCGCCCGTGCCGTCGTACTCGGGGTCGAACGGCTCGTTGTCCAGCTCGGCCGAGATCTGGTCGATACGGTCCAGACCCCAGCTCGCGGGCGCCGCTGCAGCCGCGACGATGTAGTTGGGCTCCACGTCGGCCACGCCCGGGAGCGCGCGGACCAGTTCCGCGGTGGCATCGTCGCCCTCAAAGTTGATGAGGCAGGTGGTCGGCAGCGCGATCTGTTCGGTGCCGACGCCGGTGCTCATAGTGCCAAAGTTGTCGCGCGAGACCATGTCCACCTCGGCAGATAGCGCCTCGCAGTCCACGCCTGGCGCGCCAATGGCAATGAACTGGGACTCTACGGCAAGCGTGCCGACCTGCTCGCTAGCGGGAACATCGATGGATGCGGTGGCGGCCTGGATGCCGGCGGAGGCGCCCAGGGCCGCAAAGATGATGCGCTGCATTGGTTGCTGCTGCTACTGCTGCTGCTGCTGCTGCTGCTGCTGCTGCCGCTGCTTCGTGTTCTCCTCTTGGGGAATCAGTTCGGGGTCTGCCTTCCACCATACTTTGTCAGGATCGCGCGGCGGGGACACTTCCTTTCGTTTTTCAACCGAGTCGCCGCGCGGCAACGGCCTTAGACCGCGTTCCCTAGCGGCCTCCGCGCTCACAACCACATCAACCTGGCACCACTTCCTTCTGTCGAACCGCGCCGCGCCAAACGAGGACGCTTTGCCTTTTTTATTTGACAGAGCCGCCGGCCGCCTGCCTTACACATCCTGCTGACGGACTGACTGACTGCCTGCCGAACGCGCCGCGGCACCACGTAAAACCGAGTACGGTACCTTGCCGACACTACGCAAGCAGCTCGGTCGTCGGATCCCGGGTTGCACGACTACAGCTCTAGCTTGCTCGGGACCTGGCAGGTCGCCGCGGGACGCCTCTCAGCCTCCGTCCGACGCCCGCGCCACTGCTCCCCAAAACGTCCCACAAACGAAGAAGGCCCGTAACGGGTCTCGGTTCCCTCTCGGTTCCCTCTCGGTTCCCTCTCGGTTCCAGGAACGATGCGACCAGACGTGAACGCCAACTCGCTTTCGGTTGGGCCAGGCGCGAGGCTGGCCATGGCGGATGGGAGGCGGCGGCTCATCGGGACGGCGCCGCCGGGCGCTGTGCTGCACGGCGGCGGCCGCGCGGATGGACACATGGCGCTGCCCGCGCGAATGAGCCGCCGGTCAGATACGACATGACGGCTGGATGCTGCCACGATTCGCAAGTGGGGCATTGTGGTCAGCTCCAGGGGCAAGCTGTTCCGGACGCTGCGAGCGGACGGCGTGCCGCTCAAGCAAAAGCAGCTGCTCTGCAAGCACCCTCGGGCTGCTACAAGAATGCGCAGGCGAGTGGTCTGTGTCGGGTGCACGGCGGCAAGTGGACCTGCGTCTCACCAGGGTGCGACAACGCGGTGCAGCGGCAAGGCCGCTGCTGGCGCCACGGCGATCGCAGCGCCCAGCGCATGAACAAGTGTCGCCACCCGGGCGGCTGCGACAGGTCCTCGCAAGGCGGCAGCAGGTGCAAGAGGCACGGCGGTGGGAAGGTTTGCGACGTCGCCGGCTGCTCGGCCAACGTGCAGCGCAGCGGCCTCTGCTGGCGCCACGGCGGCCGCTACACGTGTCGGCATCCTTCCGGCTGCAATCGAGGCAGGCTACGCGGCGGCTTGTGCAAGGCCCACGGCGGCGTTCCGTCCGACCGCCGCCGCCTGGTGAGCTCCTCAGCCCAGGAACGCGAAGAGGACGGCAGAGAGGAGGACAACGACGCCGGGGACGCCGAGGACGTTGAGAGCGACCAAGACGACCACGAGAGCGGTCGGGAGGACAACCAAAGCCCCGAGCCGCCAACACCTGGAACCAACTCGAACAACTCTTTGGATGCTGCGACCCGATCTGGGGGGCCGACTCGCTTGCTAGAGCACATCCTAGCAGGGGCAGGCAGCAGCATCCTGAGCACCAGCAGCGGACACCCGGTTTGATTGTTGAATAGACATGCGGTCGTCATCAGTGTCTTGTTTGCGTAATAGCAGAGTCACCGAGCTGCCCCCGTCCGCGTCGTGCATCACCACCCCACGCTCACTTGGACGTGCTCTCTCTCTCTCTCTCTCTCTCTCTCTCTCTCAGCTCTCGCCGGGCTCTGTGGCCAGCTCACTTCGATCCACATCTGCCTGCGAGGTTGGTCGACTTGATCAAGACCAAGATCGATTCCCTGACGTGACCGAGCAGTCGGTAAAGATGGCGCACCACGACGCGCAGGGTGGCGAGCAGAGCGACGCCGACAACTGGCTTGTGATTCCGAGCGACGCCGATGACAACGCCGCAAGCCTCGTGGAGGGCTCCAAGGGCCAAGAGGGCCAAGAGGTGTCCGATTGCATCACCAAGGTGCTGTTTGGCGACGACAGCGCCTACAAACGCCTGCTCACGGCGCTGAATGGCATCCACGGCGAGGTCAACCTGCGCCTGCCCACCATCGTCGTGTGTGGCAGCCAGGGCCACGGCAAGTCGTCCACGCTGGAGCGTATCGCCCTCACCGAGGTCTTCCCGCGCGCCGAGGAGCGCTGCACGCGCATGGTCGTGCGCCTGATGCTCCGCAACGCGCCCGCTGGGGCCAAGAAGCAAGTCAAGCTGCGCATCTTCAACGCCGCGTCCGAGACAGCCGTCGACTGGAAGGCGGACGCGAGCACACCGCTGCCCGACATCTTCCGCAAGACCATGGACGAATTCATCGAGTGCAAGCACAGCGGCCAACGAGACACCATCGACGTGACGCACGAGCTGCAAGTCATGATCCGCGCGCCGGACGCGCCTAGCATCGACCTCGTCGACCTGCCCGGCATCGTGTGCGACAACAACGAGGGCGCCTCCAAGCAGCTCACCAAGCAGTTCCTCGCGCGCGAGCACACGCTCGTGCTGGTGGTAGCCTCGGCGGCCGACACCACGCTGTCCGTCAACCCCGTGTGGCCCTTGGTGTGCGCGAACAAAAACCCGGCCGTGGTGGCCCTCACCAACGTGGACAACATGCCCAACAACCGCAACGTGGCCGCGATCCTGGCCAACCGGGACCGCAAGTACATCCCGGGCGACAGCATGCGCGCCGTGATCCCGATCGTGAACCGCGACAACTCGGAGGGCGCCCTGAGAGCGCAGTGCGGCCTGCACGAGGCGCGCGCGCTTGAGGACAAGTTGCTGCGCGAACAACTCGAGAAGCGCGCCGAGACCTTTGACCAGGACCGCCACGGCATCGTGGCGGTCATGCGCCAGCTCGACACCATGCTCTCCGAGTACATGGAGAAGACCTGGGTGCGGCAGGAGCTGAAAAAGCTGAGCCAGACGCTCATGGACCTGATGGAGCAGCTCGCCGCCATGGGGACAAAGCTGGAACACCTTACGCCTGCGCAGGTCATGGTCGCCGTTGAGGAGACCTGGGACACGATCCTCGCCCAGCCGACGGCTACGTGGCGGCAGCTCCTCGACACGCAGGGCGCGAACGCGGCCACAACGCGCCAGCCTCTTGGCGCGCGCGCACTTGCAATGCACGCCGTCTTGGCCGACGCCGAGACCAACAGGGAGCAGGCAATGCGCACGTTGCTGCAGGGCGTCAAGGACAAGGTCTCCGAGTGCATCGGCAAGGCCTCGAGCCTGCCGTGCAACCTTGCGCGCTTTCCTGCCGTGCAGGCGCGGTGCGCAAAAGCCCTTGACGAGGCGTTCGAGGCGCACAAGGATGCCATGTCCGAGGACATCTCGCGCTGGACGCGCACGGCTCTGCAGACGGAGATGCTTTCCCTCGATGGTTCAGACGACTGCGCAAGCGAGATGCAGCAGCGAGCGCTCGTGGCCTCGATCACATGCAAGGTCGTCATTGGCACGCTCTTGGGCAAGCCCGACGTGCGCGAGGCGGTGTCCGAGTGGGCCAAGGGGCTCGTCCCGTCCGAGTTGGCCCGAGTCGTGCGCCGCGGAGCGTCTGGCGCTCGAGGCCAAGCTCGACCTTGTGGCGGCGGCCAAGGACGCCTTCGTGGAGCTCCTGCCCGATGCGCCGTGCCTTGAGGCCCACGCGCTCGCCGGCGACATCGCCACCGCCATCGCGTGCTACAAGGACGGCGTCTGGGCACGCGGCTGCACCACGGTGCCCGAGTGCCCGCAGCTTGCACCTGCTACACTCTTCCGGCAGCTATCTAAAGCCGAGCTTGTCGAGCTACCCTCGGCCCACGCCGTGGCGGGCCTGCTCGAGCGGTGCGCGGCCAACCGGGGTTTTGCTGTCACCGTGCTGCCCTTTTACCTCCACAACTACGCCATCGGGGTTGGTGGCTGCACAGCGTTGCATTTCGCGGCCCTTGCCAACCGGTGCGACGTTGCGGAGGTCCTCATCAAGCGTGGCGGCGACCTCCGCGCATGTGCGTCCAGGCTGAATTCGAGTAACCGGCGCACACCCGCAGCGGTCGCCGCCCTCTGCCACGGCATGAACAGCGCCATTGTTGCCGCGCTTGGCGTTGAGAATGCGACCCAGTAGACGCAAGCGCCGACCGGAGGGACCATAGTTCGGCCTGCTCCGACAAGGTGACGCGGCCTCCAAAAGCCCTTCTTTCTTTACTCGCGTGCACTTGCTTGCTCTACGGGGGCGTCAGCGCAAACCAGACCACTGTGCGCGGCGCCTCGCGCCTCGCGCAGCGAAAGCGCGACTCCTCAAGCAGCCCAGCCGCTGCCGCGAACGCAAGCGCGGCGTCCTCGCAAACACACTCGAGCGCAACGCGGCCGTAGCCGGCCTTGGCGAGCGCCACCATGGCCTCCCGCAGCGACCCGGCGGCGCCCATGTCGCCCGCCGCCGCGATCTCCACGTACCGGTGATTGTGGTCGCAGTTGAGGACCGCGATCGCCACCACCGACGCGGAGCTCGGGCCAGAGCCAGAGCCAGGCGCCGTCAAGAGGCTGCCCTGCGCCACTTGCGACAGCGCGTCGAGCCCGCCGCTGCTGCCGCCGCCGCCGAGTGTACACACGCTGGCAGCCACCGCGGCATCGGCTGGCAGCTTTGGTAGCACCTCGGCAGGGCGCCGGCAAGCTCCAGCCATCCGGATCGGCCGATAGTAGAGCTCCGAGCGGCGCGCCGAGCTCGTCCTGCGTCTCGGGAAGACGCTCAGGGAGCACGAGCGTGTACGGGTCGCGCTTGGGGCAGTCCAGTGCGCGCAGCTGGTCGCCCAGGGGCCCAAAGTTGTCCGGGGCGAGCCACTGCTCGAACGCGGCGGCCACGCCGCCCTCGCGCCAGTCCGACCGCGTGGTCGCAAACCAGGCCGTGTCGCGCAGGCGGCCCTTGATGCGCAAGTGGCCGCGCCACACGCCCTCAAAGCTGAAGCCGAAACGAGCTGCCGCGCGCCGCGACGCGTGGTTTTGCCAGTGGCACTTCCACTCGACGCGGTCAAAGCCGACGTCAAAGGCATGTGCCAGGAGCAAGTAGATGCTCTCGGTGGCCATGGTCGTGCGCCGCATGCTGGGCGAGAACACCACATGGCCGATCTCGACGCGCCCGCGCGCCTCGCAGACGCGCATAAAGGCCAAGAACCCGCGGGGGTCGCCCTTGCTGTCGAGGATCATAAAGGTCCGCAGCGACTCATCCGCGGCTTTCTTGCGCACAATGTCCACAAAGCTGGCCTCGTCCTGCGGCGCCTCGTCAAACAGGTACGTCCAGGTAGCGTCGTCGCCCGCGACAAGCGGATACAGGCGCCGCGCGAGGTCCTCATCGGGCGGCACGAGCGAGCAGGACCGGCCTGCGAGCGAGCTGCCCAAGAGCTCCATTTCGCTTGTCCCCGGCGCACGCTGCCTCCCGTCACCCGCTGCTCTCAATCAACAGCCCGAGCCACCGTAGCCAGAGCCACCAAGCAAGTGGCACTGCTGAGCGAGGCCAGAGCCACGGCCACCAGCTCGGCTCGCTCGTTCCCGCAACAGCCCTGGCGGAGGGCCCAAGGAGCCTGCCACCTGTTGGCTGCATCAGATCTCGTAAGAACGCACCAGCTGCGCTGCTGCTGGCTGGCTGGCTGGCTGCTGGCTGGCTGGCTGGCTGGCTGGCTGGCCAGCTGGCCGGCTGGCCGACAGCCTGACGGACTTTCTGGCAGCCTGGCGGCAAAGGAACGAGCGTGGCTTGGTCGTGTTCACATGTCAGTGCCACGAACTGAAGAGCGACTTCGTACGTACTGGTACGTAGTCGATGGACTGACAGTGACTGATTGACGAGCGACCGAGCCCCGAGCTGAGCTCTGTGCTCTCGTGAGGCCACGAGCTCGGCTGGTTGATGGCAAGGTCAATAGGATCGGTTGGATGGCGCCAAAACAGAACTGCCGTGGCCAGCTTTGGCTTCAGGCTTTGGCTTCAGGCCTTGGCTTGTGACTCTTGGTCACTGCGGCAGACGAGGACGAGGACGGCAGCGGCCGCGACCGCCATGTCGTGGTTCTTGCCCGAGTGCACGTACCCGGCGGTTGGCGTGAACTGCAGCTCAACGTGGGAGGCGGAGCCAGGCAGACGCTGGACGTCCTCGGCTGGTGCGGGACCGTCATATTCGGCGTGCTGGTGCCCGCGTCCATGTACCGGATGCTCACGTGCTGGCGTACGTGCCAAGCCATCAGGAAATCGAGCGCGGGAGCACACGCGTGCGAGAACGCTCTTCTGCGCTTCCTTACCGCCACGGCGATGCTTACTGGGGCTGTGAGCGCCTTTGTCGTCTGTCAGCTGGACCTTGTCATGGGCAACAGTCTTGCGACGAGGAAAGCCAAAGTGGCGCACCTCGCCGCTTGCGTCGCCATCACGTCTTACTACACGGCGGCTGGCTGCCTCATGCTGCTTTTTCGCTCTCTTGTCGCGATCACTGCGAGGCTGCAGCGAGCCGACAGCGGTGGCGCTGTGCGACTCCTTTTCTTCTTCGTGGCGCCCGAGGTAGTCAACATGGTCGTCCTGCAGGTCCTGGTGGAGGTCAACGCGTACGGCGACGACCCGCTGCTAGCCTTTCGCTTGTCGCTTGCGGGCAGTGTGGTGCCTATCATTGTTCTCCTCGTAATGGTCCACCACTACGGCAAGCCCGTCGTTGAGGCCGTCCAATGGGCCGCCAAGTTCAGTAGTACCGGCGACTCCTGCACACAAACCTCGTCGACAAAGTCGCGTACTGCGCTGCAGGTCTTGGCCGCCAAACTGGACCACATGCTCAAGATGCAATACGTCATGTGCGCCGTTTGTCTCGTGGTCTACTCCGTCGTGCCCCTCTCACAGCTCCTTCACAGACCAGCCGTGGCCCTGGCCATGCAGGCCTTCATCTGGATCATCAACTTGCCTGGCTTCCACGCACTCACGCTGCTCGACCTGAGGAAAGAGCCAGAAGAACGCCGCGTTTCGCCCGGGTAGACGGGGCCTATCGTGCGCAACCAGCAACGCGACGAGCAGTGCAGGAAACCATCGCAACCAGCACCACCCAAGGCCACCGTCACAGCAACCACTGCCCGCAGAGTATGGCAAATTACTAGCCTTGCCGCCGGATGGCTTGCACCAACGCTCGTCATGAGAAGCGGCGGCCGGCCAGACGTCGAGCGTTCTTGGCTGGTGCATAACGAGAGCTCTCTCCCTGCCGCGCTATCATCACCACGACGGCTGGGTTCTGTGGACCTGTGGGCGCCCTATCGCCGGCTAAATGGATGCCTCGCGGACAACGCGCGCGACCGACATGCCCTGCATTGCTGCAACTTTTGCGCCGCGTTCGAGGAGGCTGCCTCGGAGAGGCCCGCAGCGTTGCCGGTGGCGGTCGGCCCCTCAACCTGTCGGTGGGTGCGTCGCCCGCTTGTCTTGCTATTTCTGCGCACCGCGACGCAAGTGCCTCATGATCAACCATCTTTATGTTGCGCCACTCTCGCAGAGCCCCTTCACATGCCGGCCGAGGCCAAGGCCTCACTCGGGCAAGGCCATTGACCTGCGCCACCACGAGCAACGGTTCTGACATGGGAGCCCAGATGCAGCACCGGGGTAGCGGCAGTGGCGGGCTGCGCCTCACGGGCCAAGTGAGCCCCGGCAGCCGCCTTGGGATCTGTCCGGATCGACGAGGAGGCGCAAGAGAGGTGTCGGTCCGCCGGCCGAGGGTAGACTCGGGTTGCGAAAACCAGCGGTCCGTCCCGCCGCCCCGGCGGAACAGGGCCGCTTTCACCGAGCAGCCGCCCGCGTTTGCACTCTCTGGTCTGCCACGCGGATCCAACCCACCTGGTGGGCCCTAGCTAGGCCCCGCCGACGGGCCCTGGTCCACGAGGGCTCGCCGCGTAGTCGATAAAGACAATTAGAGATGCGTTGAGTCGCAACACAAAGAAGACGCCGGACCGAGTGCCGCCTGGGCAGCGCTCGCAGTACCGGGGGACCGCGACGGCGGCGGCAGCTGCGATGTCGTGGTTCTTGCCCGAGTGCACGTACCGGCGGTTGGCGTGAACTGCAGCTCAACGTGGGAAGCGGAGACCAGGCAGACGCTTGACGGCCTCAGAGTGTGCGGGACCGTGCTCTCCGCCGTTCTGGTGCCCTTCTCCGTGAACAGGGTACGCACATGCTGGCAGGGGCTCAGCCAGGTCAGCAAGATGGCAGCAGCAGGAAGGAACGCACGGGAGGCCGCTCGACTGCGCTTATTCGTGGCTGTGGCGCTGCTGTGTGGAGCGCTCTGGGCTCTTGTCTTTTGCCAGCTGGACATGATGATCGGCAACAGCCTCGCGACGAGAAAGGCCAAGGTGGCGCACCTTGCGATGTGCTTCGCCGTCGCCAGCTACTTTGCAGCGGGCGGCTGCCTCATGCTCCATTTCCGCGCTCTGGTTCTGGGAACGGCGAACATCCAAGGCACCGCCAAAGCAAGCACAAGTGCCTTCCGACTCCTGGCCTTCTTCATGGCACCCTTGGTTGTGAACGTGATCGTCCTGCAAGTCTTGGTGGAGCTCAACGCGTACGGCGACGACCCGATCCTCGCCTTTCGCTTGTCGCTCGGGCTGCGTGGTGCCTATTGTTGTGCTCTTCGTGATGACCCGCCGCTACGGCTTGCCCTCCAAGCCGTGCGATGGGCAGCCAAGTTCCAAATGTCGTCGTCGGGACCTCGGATACACTCCAAGGCGCTGCGATCGCCTCTGGAGCAACTGGCCAACAAGCTGGAGCGCATTCTCAAGCTGCAGTACGCCAACTGCATCTCGTGCGTCGTGGCCTACACCGCCGTCTCCCTCTCGCAGCTCCTCCACGAGCCGGTCGTGGCGCTGGCCTTGCAGGGTTTCACCTGGGACATCATGTTCCCCTTCTTCACTGCAGCCGTGCTTTTCGACCTGAAGAAGCAGGGTGGGGGACGCGTGGCGCCCAACCAGTCGCCGATGACCTCGCAGCGTGCCCGACGGAACGGGAACAGCACCGATGGGTCCACGACCACGAGCGGGAGCAGCCAACAACCAAGTGCTGCTGGTACGAAAGGCGAAAGAACGGCAGCATGAGAACTCGGCCTCTCGAGGCTTTCTCGTGATCCGTCAAACATGCACGACCTTCTCAGCCAGTCGCTCTGCACCTGCAGAAGGAGAAGAAGACCCTTTCGTGTTTGCAATTATAGTCCTGCTCGTACTCAACGGACAGTGCCGTAGTTGGCCGTAGCGACTGGAAGAGGAGCAACTTGCGCGCCTGGAGGTCGCACGCCAGGACGGGCGAGAGTATCTCGGGCGCCATGTCGTGGTTCTCGCCGCCGTGCGCGTACCCAGCGGTCGGCGCCAACTGCACTTCCACCTGGGTGGCGGAAGCTGGCACGGCGCTGCGCGCCGTAGAGCTCTGCGGTGACGTGCTCTATGCCCTGATGCTGCCCCCTTCCGTGCTGCGGGCGGCTTCCTGCTGGTGGTCGTACCGCAGTACGCGCAGGAAAGCGCGCAAGGGCAGCCTCACTTGCGAGGCGAGCCAGCTGCGCTTCCTGCTCGCGGTGATGATGCTCCTCGGGGGCGTAAGCGCACTGGTATTCTTCCAGATGGACATGATGATCGGCAACAGCCTCGAGACGCGCCGCGCCAAGAATGCGCACTTTGCCATGAGCACCGCTATTATCTGCTACTACACGTCCGCTGGCTGCCTCATGCTGCTCTTCCGCAACCTGGTCGCCGTGACGGCGCAGATCCAACCGGAGCACCACCATTCCGCCACGCGGCTGCTGGTATACTTTGTTGCGCCAGAGGTGGTGAGCAAGCTCGCCCTGCAGATATTGGTGGAGCGGAACGCCTACGGCGACGACCCGATCGTGGCCTTCCGCCTTGCTCTAGGCCTCAGCGTGGTGCCGATCTCGGTTCTTGTCGTAATGGCCAGGAGCTACGGCAAGCCCGTGATCAAGGCCGTGCGCAACGCGGCGAATCACCAAGACGAGCTAGGCAACGGAGACATCAATCCGCTGCGGCAGATGGAGAAGAAGCTGGACCGCATGCTGCAGATGCAGTACGTCAACTGCGGCGTGTGCTTTGTGATCTACTCGATCGTATCACTCTCGCCGCTCTTGCACAACCCGACCGCCGCGATGGCCACTGTGGCCTTTATCTGGCTCGTCAACATTCCGGTGTTCCACGCGAGCACGCTGTACGAACTGAGGAAGCAGGCGCCGGCGCGGACGGTCGCTGCATCGTCGGCATCGCCACAGCGCACGGCCAGGCACAAAGCGTCGAATAAGGACAAGGCGCCGGTCGAGCACAAGGCGCCGAGCAAAGACATGGCGGCCTCGGCGAGTGCCACGGCGCCCACGGAGGCAAGCTCGTCCATGACATAAAAGCACGCCAATCTTCGGGATTCCGTTCCCCTCTTGCCGCTGTCGTCGACAACATCAAGCAGGCGTTCTAGCCAGCTAACGCCCGAGCTTGGGCACCAGGTGCCCGCGAGAGCAGCGACGAGGTACGCCATGCCGTGGTTCTTGCCGCCGTGCGCGCACGCAGCGGCGGTTGCGATCTGCAGCCCAATAGTGGGCGGAGAAGTGGACACGGGGAAGCCTCTACGCCACAGAGCTACGCGCGAGGCCTGCCCCGCCCGTGGTCGGCGCGATTGCCGTGGCGCGCACAGCACAGCTCGACTTGCCCGACATGTGAGTGAGTCCGCGATGATGGCGATGACGTCCGATGAGCATCATAATCATAATCATCTGATTCCGAGCCTTGGCAGTGCCACCTCAACGGATCGTTGTGCTTGCCTCACCCCACGGCCAGCTAGTTGATCAAGCTCAGTCGGCGCGAGCTGGTCGCGGTCGCCGGTCGAGGTCGCCGGTCGAGCGAGAGCCAGACTTTGGCACGCGCGCGTGCACGCCCGGCCCGACTGCACCATGAGCGGCGCGGGTGAGGCCACGACCGTGCCGTGGTTTATGCCGACGTGCGAGTACCTGGCGCTGGCCTGAACTGCAGCTCGACGTGGGCGGAGGAAGGAGGCGCAGCCTTGCACGTCTTAGAGGTGTGCGGCACTGTGCTCTATGGCATACTCGTGCCGTTCTCGGTGCGGCGGGTGCGAACATGCTGGCGCGATTGTGCTGCACGGAGAAAGAGAGTGCGGCACGCCAAATCCGCGTCACATGACACCAAGAGATTGCGTCTTGTCGCCGCGCTGGCGCTCTTTGTCGGCAACTGTGCTACTTTGACCTTCTTCCGCATGCACCTGATGATCGGCAGCAGTCTCGACACGCGGCGTGCCAAGAATGCCCACTTGGCCATGTGCATAGCGATCATTTCCTACTACACGGCTGCCGGGTGCCTCATGTTGCTTTTCCGGTCGCTGGTCTCGATCACCGCCAACATCAACACAAGCAAGCAAGACAGCTACGGGAAGCTCCTGCTTGTCTTCGTGGCGCCCGCCGTGGCGGTCATGGTCGCCGAGCAGATCATGGTGGAGCTCAACACGTACGGCACGGACCCGATCCTGGCCGTCCGCATAGCGCTCGGTGGGTGCGTAGTGCCCATCATCGTCCTCTTGCTCATGGTCCGCCATCACGCCAGGCCCGTGATCTTAGCTGTTCGCAAGGCGGCCGACTATCAGGACTCGCTCGCCACGACGGACCCGCGCGCCACGTCGAGCAAGCTGCCGCTGCGGCTGCTGGCCGTCAAGCTGGACCGGATGCTCCAGTTGCAGCACGTGAATTGTGGCGTGTGCATTGTGATCTACACGGTCCTCCCACTCTCGCCGCTCCTGCACATCCCAAGCGCAGCGGTTGGTACGCAGGCGTTTATCTGGCTCGTCAACATCCTCATCTTCCACATCAGCACCCTCTTCGAGCTCAAGAGGCAGCGAAACAAGGCCATCAGACCCATGAGCGCCTCGACGAACGCCAAGGCGCTCGCGACGACTGACCTGACGCAAGGCAATAGCGCCTCGAGCGCGGGGGCGACGAGCGCACTTTCCTTCCCCGAGACGACTTAATTGAGACAGGCGCGGCGACGAGCTCAGGCCTCGATCCCTTCGCCATGATCCTATGCTATGCATCAACCAACCCCGAGACCATCATGCCCAGCGACTACCTGTTCGACGTCGAGCACCACCCCACCCCGCGAGGCCTCTGGCCTATGGGAAGAAGCCCCAGTAGCAAGACCGCAGTAATCGTCGAAGCAAGGTTCTCTTTCAGACGCCAAGCGTGCCCGGGCCACGCCTTGGCCCGACTGCGGCCCGAGAGCCGACCTAGGCAAAGCACCAACCTCCAACGGGTATAATCAGTCAGAACGGATTGCGGCCCCTCGGCGACCCGCAGAACAGGCTTGCGCTGGCCAAGCTCAAAGGATCGGTCGTGTAACGCCCAGCATAGACGGCGCTCGCGTAGGCGGACTCGAGGAAAGCGCAAGGAGCTCCGAGCAGCAAAGCCTGTTGGCGTGCGAGCGCGCACCATGAGCACTGCAGCGAACGCGACGACGACCCCAGCGTGGTTCATGCCGGCGTGCGAGTACCCGGCGGTGGGCGTGAACTGCAACTCGACCTGGATCGAGGAAGGAGGCACGGCCTTGCACGTCCTAGAAGTGTGCGGCACTGTGCTCTACGGCATACTCTTGCCCTTTTCCGTGCGCCGGGTGCATACCTGCTGGCAGGACTACTGCGCATCCAAGAAGGCGCTGCGGGGCGGAAACAAAGCGGCGCTGGAAGCAAGCCAGCTGCGCTTTATCGCCGCGGTGATGCTGCTTATCGCCGGGTGTGCTGCGCTGGCCCTCCTACGTCTAGATGTGATCATCGGCAGCAGTCTTGAAACACGGCGCGCCAAGAGTGCCCACCTCGCCATGTGCATCTCGATCCTCTCGTACTACACGGCCGCCGGGTGCCTCATGCTGCTCTTCCGGTCCTTGATTGCAGTAACAGCCAACATCAACACCAGCAAGGACGTGGGCGCCAAGAAGCTCTTGCTCCTCTTCGTGGCGCCGGATACGGCCGTCATGATCACCGAGCAGATTATGGTGGAGCTCAATGCGTACGGCACGGACCCGATCCTGGCCTTTCGCATCGCGCTTGCCGGGTGCGTGGTGCCCATTACGGTCCTTTTGATCATGGTGAGGCACTTTGGCAAGCCCATGATCACGTCCATCCGCAAGGCGGCCGACTTTCAGGCCGCGTCGTCCGGAAACAAGGACAACGTCTCGCTGCGGCAGCTGGCCGTCAAGCTGGAGCGCATGCTTCAGATGCAGTACATCAACTGTGGCGTGTGCATATTGATCTACGCGGCCCTCCCGCTCTCGCCCATCCTCCACACCCCTGGGGTAGCCGTCGGGGTACAGGCCTTTACCTGGCTTGTCAACCTGCCTTTCTTCCACATCAGCACCCTCTACGAGCTCAAGAAGCAACGAAGCCAGCGCGTCAAGCCCGTCGGAGCATCAGGGGGTAGACGGACCACGGCCAAGACATCAAGCACGAACACAAAGGCCACGTCCGGAAACCAGGCGCGACAGCGGCAAGCCATGATGAGCAACAGCACCAATTAATTAACAAACACGAACAAACTCTTCCGCCACTTGGCGTGCTTCTAGCGGCGCGTTGTTCAGGTCGAGCCCTGTCGGCACCCAGTGCCGCATCAGGTCCGACAAGCTCCAGACGGCGCCGCCGCCCTTGCGCTGCACAGGGTCGTCACACGGGTCGCCGACGAGGTTGGTAAAGCCGCCCGGCGGCGCCGGCGGCGCCGGCCCCCCGGCGGCTGCCGCCGCAGGCCGCAGCTCGGCCCAATTGGTCTTGCTGGCGAGGTCGAGGCGCAACTGGCGCTGCCACTCGGGCCACTCCTGCAACCAAGCCGCAAACTGGGCCTCCGTGATGGCCAGCGCATCGCGCTTCGCGCGCAAGAGCTCGGCAGGCTCGACGTCCACGTAGCTCGGGTACAGCATGGCCGAGGCCGCCACGGGCAGGTCGAGCGGCTCGCGCAGGTGGATCTCAAACACCAGGTACACGCACACGTCGTCGACCCACTTGAGGACGTCCACCTTGCGCTTGGCGTGCTCTTGCACGATCATGAGGCGCATCACACGCTTGCCAAGCCGGCGAAGGCGCTCGCGGTCGCCGCGCGCTGCCACGACCTGCAGCAGGACGCCCATCTGGTTGAGCGCCCACACGGGCTTGTCCCCGCACGCGTCCAGACTGTCCTCCGCGCGCCGCAGCAGCTCGTCTCGCGCATCGCCGCCCGCCGCGACGCCCTCCAGCACCGCCGCAACCCGCTGTGCGAGCGCCAGCCGCGACTCTGTCACCGCAAACTCCTTCGCCTCGCGCAGCCGGCCAAGGAACCGCGCCAACACGCGCTCCTCGCGCCTTGACAGCGCCATGCGCAGCGCGGCATCGCCATCCTCCGCAGAGCCGCGCGCCTCTCGCGTCCAGAACGCCACGGCGTCGCTCAACGAGGCAAAGCCGCTGCCCTTGGCGGCATCGTCCCGCGCAGCACTCACCAGGAAGCGCACGTTTGGCGGCTGGGTCTCGCGCAGCCAGGCTAGCGCCTCGCGCCCGAGCCCACTGCCGGCCAGCCGCACCTCGTGCAGCCTGCTACCGGTCTCGTCGTCGCTAGACGCCGCGCGTGGCGGCCATGCCAGCACGGCAGCCGGGATGCTGCGCAGCGCCGCACAGCGCTCTAGATTGAGATCACCGCCAACCTCCAGCTGCGCAGGGAGCTCCGCCAGCGCAGAGCAGCCTGCCAGGTCCAGGTCGCCGCCGACCTTAAGCTTGTCCGGTAGCTGGCGCAGCGCCTGGCACCCTGTGAGCACCAGGTCGCCCCCGACGTGCACTTGCGCCAGCCTGGTCAGCGAAAGGCACCCGCTCAGGTCGAGCTCGCGGCCCACGCGAAGGCCGCGACCCACGACGGCCAGCTGGCGGCAGTCGCTCGCGTCAAGGTCCTCGCCAACGCGGACGCCGTCCGGCAGCGAGCTCAGGCCCTGCCACCCGGCGACGCGAAGCGTGCCGCCTACGCGCAGGCCGGCCGGCAGCGCCGTCAGCAGGCGGCACTGCTCCATGCTGAGCGAGCCACGCACGCGCAAGCCGCGAGGCAATGCGTCAAGCGCGACGCAGCCATCCAGGATGAGGTCCCCGCCGACCACAAGACCGCTGGGCAGCGAGGTGAGCTGCGGGCAGTGCGCGAGGGTGAGCCGGCCGCCCACGGCGCGGCACGGCAGGCGCTGCAGGCGGCGGGAGTGGCTGGCATCCAGTCCGCCAACGAGGGCGATGGCCCAGAAGGGCACCGGAGCGGCGTCGTGGCGCAAGTCGGCCTCGACGGGGAGGCACAGCGCGGCGGCTAGGCGGCCGCCCACCCAACAGCGGCTCACGCAGCCGAGCGTGGCGTCCATGGCGTGCGTGCGTGCTCGCTCGCCTATGTGTGTGTCCCTGCCAACTCGAGGCGACACCCAACACCAGTGGACATTGACTGCGAGAGGTGATTCGATTGACCTTGACGCACGTCATTCGATCACCTGGCGCCGATGATCTCCTCCTCGATGCTCTTGGCCTTGGCCTTGGCGTCGGCCTTGGCGTCGGCCTTGGCGTCGCTCTTGGCCGCCTCGACCGCCTCCCAACACCAGCTGACACTGACTGTGAGAGGTGATTCGATTGACCTTGACGCATGTCATTCGATCACCTGGCGCCGATGATCTCCTCCTCGATGCTCTTGGCCTTGGCCTTGGCGTCGGCCTTGGCGTCGGCCTTGACGTCGCTCTGGCCGCCTCGACCGCCTCGGCCGGCGGCTGCAGCTTGACGTGCTTGGCCGCCTCGTTGCGCGCAAGAATGGTGATGACGCTATCCTGCACCAGCTTGGACGGCACGAGCAGCACGGCACTCTTGGCCTTGGTGCCGAGCTGCAGCAGTGGCTCGGCATGCTGGTCCACCTCGAGGTGCACGTGGCGCGTGTCAAGCGCAATCACGCGGCCAGCGCACTTGACGTTGTGGATGAAGATCACGTCGCCACGCTCGAACGGCTTGCTGAGCATCAGGCCGAGGCCCGCCACGACATCGCCCGTGCCCTCCTTGAGCGCGAAGCCAAGGCCCACGCCGACCGCGCCGCCGGCCGTCACGAAGGGCGTCGTGTCGACGCCCAGCGTGCCGAGCGTGCTCATTGCCAAGAGTGCGGCAGATCCGAACGAGAGGCCCTGGGCGGCGACGCGGCGCATGTCATCGTCGCGGATGAGGTTGCTGCGCAAGAGCACGGCGTCGAAGAGGCGCGAGACGCGACCCAGCGGCGGCTTGGTCGGCACGGCATTCTCAGTATCGCTGCCAGCCTTGTCGCCCTTGGCCGTGCCCTTGGCCGCGCCCTTGGGGTCGTTCTTAGGGTCGCTCTTGGGGTCGCTCTTGGCGCTCGCCTTGCTCGCCACGCCGCGCGCTGCCACTGCGCTGCGCTGCCGGGCCGCCGCCAGCACCGGCCTCCACGTCGTCATCATCATCATCATCTTGAAATGTCGTCTGACCTGTGGAGGTAGTTTCCAATGACCTCGGCAAGGTAAGTGGTGGTCATTGGTATTGACTGGAGAAAAGGTCAGTGCAATGACCTGCGGACGTCATCCCTTTGACTGGGCGACGTTCATGCCGACCGGCTTGCACAAGGCACAGGCGAGGCCGAGGTCGAGCTCGCGCGCGATGGGCGACCGGCAGGACGAGCTGTTCGGCGGGCGGCGGCGGCCCCTGTCGCGGGCAGAGGAGGACCCCAACGCCGCCGAGGACGACGTGCTGCTGGCGCGGCAGCAGCATGAGCAGGCGCAGGAGCAGCACCTCGACGCCATTGGCGCGAGCTTGCAGCGCGTTTCGCAGGCCGCCGAAGGGCTCGGCGACGAGCTGCGCATGCACATGGGCATCATCGACGAGGTCAGCGAGGGCATGGAGCGCACGGGCAACATGAAGGCCGTGGAGGCTAAGACGGCCGAGCTCGTGGAGCGGTCGGGCGGGCCGCGGTGGTTTTGCCTCACGGTGGCGTTGTCGGCCATCGCGTTCTTCTTGTTCTTGCTCATCATCTACGACTAGCTCCACCAGATTGTGCCGCGTTATCTGATGACCCGACCGCCGTGCTCCTTCTGGTCTCAACGTCAGGATGGATCGATGACCGCGACGAGCGCCGCCTGCGAGCGCTGGGTGGCCTGCTTGCCTGCTTGCCAAGAAGAAGAAGAAGAAGCAACGCAACGATGTCTTGGTCATGCGTCCAGCTTTCTGTCTTGCTTGCAGATTGGTTGACAGCGGCCACCGCCACCGCCTGTTGCTGGGTCGTGGTCGTCGTCATCGGCGTGGGCAGTGTCGGCGTGGGCAGTGTCGGCGGCGGCGGCAGAAAGAGATGCGTGAGGCGTGGACACAGCGGGGTTGATTGTTTATTTCTCGGAGGGGGGCGGGGGCGTTTACTCGTCGACAAGACGGTTGACATAGGCGTGGATGAGCGAGTTGATCTCCGAGCCCTGGTCCGTCTTGAAGTAGAGCTTGTTCTGGCGGATGAGGTTGCCCACGACGAGCACAAAGGTGATGCTCGAGTGACCCCAGGTGACGATCTCGCTGTACGGGTGCTCGGCCAGGAACTCCTTGGAGGCCGGGTCGACGATGAGCACGCCCTGCGCGTTGACGGCGAGCACAACATCGGGCGGGAGCTCGGCGCGGCTGTTCTGCGGCTCGACGAAAAAGTAGGCGCTGCCGTAGATCTTCCAGGCCTTGACATAGTAGTAGTTGCATGGCCTCCTGCTCGTCGTAGCCGCGCAGGAGCTTGTAGGTCTCCATAATGGCGGCCTTGAGGTCCTCCTCGGCGTCTGGGTGGTAGTACTTTGCCGGGAGGAAGGCGCTGAGCTCGTCGCCGAAGACGTCCGAGCCGTCGCAGTCGCCAAAGCGCTGCTGCGCCTGGAGCGCCGCGAGACGGAGGCAGTCCTCCTCGCTGCACGGGTAGCGCGAGTCGGTGACGTCGTGCACGGCCTGGTGGTAGGCCACCTCGATGGCGGCCACGTCCTCCTCCTTGATGTCAAAGAAGAGCGCACCTTGTAGAAAAACTTGAACTCGGGCGCGTCCTTCTGGCGGCGCGCCATCTTGCGCTCGCGCGCCCAGTAGGCGATGACGTCCAGCACGCGGTCATCGTCCTCGAGCGCGCGCTCCTCGTCGAGGTTGTTGATCTCGAACAGGCCAAAGGGCGTCGGGTCGGCGATCTTGAGCTGGCGGCCCATCGCCTCGTTCAGGTCCGCCACGGTGGTCCAGCACTCGGCCTCCATGGTGCTCGTCGAGCCGTCCAGCAGGTGCACGCGCACCGTCACGGGCGTGATGCTGTGCACGGACTGGATCTCCAGCTCGGTGGGCGCCTCGTTGCGCGGGCCCAGCTCGATGGTGCGCTGCACGCGCAGCAGCGCGTACTCGGCCATGCGCGCAATGCCCGGGAAGGGCTCGCCCTCGGCGTTGCGCTTGAGGTGGCTCAGCAGGTACTTTTCCAGCTTGCTGCTGGGCGGGAACAGGCCCGTGGAGAGCACCAGCAGCTCCCAGCCGCGCTTGCAGCTCTCCGGGTTGGGGTTGCGCGAGGTCTGCTTGATCAGCTGGCAATACACCTCGTCGCGCAGCTCCTCGGGGCACCCCACGGTGATACGGAAGATCTTGTGCGCGTTGGCCATCGGGTTCTTGGTGTACTTGTCGCCCATGTAGCACAGGATGTTGCTGAAGGCCAGGATCGAGTCGTGCACGAGCGCAGAGTCGCCCAGCGGGTGCATCGAGTTCTTGATCTTCTCGGCCTGGAAGGTGATCAGCTTGTCCACCGGCACGGGCTTCTTTCCCCAGCCCTTGCGCTTGGTCGTCAGGTGCTCCTCCGCGTACTTGCGAAAGTCGAGGTCGTACGACACCTCGGCGCGCCGCGGCGGCGAGGTCCTCCAGGTCGATCTGCTTTTCCTGCACGACCTCCTCCTCCTCTTCCTGGCCGCCGTTGGCGCGGTTGCGGAGGGCGCGCAGCTTGGCAAACCGGTCGTCCAGGCCCGGGCCGGGACCCTCCTCGGGCTCGAGCTCGCCGGTGACCTCGGCCTTTTTCTGCCGCGCCATGCCAGCCATGGACATGCGGCTGCCGGCGGCGTTGGCGCCCGGAATGGCGCCGAGCCGGATGCTCGTGCGGGCCGAGGTGCGGTTTGTGGGCGCCGCAGGGCCCGCCTCGGACTCGTACGCGGGCGAGTCGGTCGCCTTGGGCTGGAAGCTGATGCGCTTGCTAATGCGGCTGGCGATGCCGGGCTTGGCGGCGGCGCCGCCCTTTTCTTCCTCGTCGGGGTTGGTCCAGCTCGTCATCTTGGTCACCGTGTTAAAGTAGAACGTGCGGTTTGTGCGCGGGTCCACGCGCGCCACCCAGGCGCCCTTGCCAAAGTTGGGGTCGCTCGAGGCCGCGGTCACCGTCTTGTCGGGCCGCGTCCAGGAGGTCTGCTTGAGTTTCGGGTTGTAATAGTAGATCTTGCCCGTGCGAGGGTCCTGGCGCTCCAGCCACTGGTCGTCACCACCGCCGCCGCCCCCAGAGCTCGCCGCAGGGCCCTCGGGCTCGGCGCCGCGCTTGGCCATCGTCGCTTGACTACTCAACGTGGCCTGCCTGGCCTTCTCCTGGAACTGCTTGACCTCCTCGGGCATCACCCAGGACGTCTCCTTGGTCTTCATGTTGGCATAGTACACCTTGCCCGACCTGGGGTCCACGCTCTCCACTGCGCGCAACCGTGTCAGTCCTCCGCCGCCAGCAAGCCAGCAAACAAGCACGCAACGAGGGCATGCAAACAAATCCGCGCCGTGCAACAAAACTTACCCCAGTCGCCGCCGATGCGCCGCGCCTTGGTCGCCATGGCCGCCGGTGCTCGAAGGTCGCGCCCTGCCGCCGAGGTCGCTCTGCTGAGCTCGCGTCCGCCGCCTTCGCCTTCGCGCCTTCCGCCTTCGCGCCGCCTCGGTACTGTCTGTCAAAGGCGCAACAACCTCTTCCTTCCTTCCCTCCTTTCCCGCAAATCCCCCCCAGGACGCACTTGCGCGCCCTCCTTGTCCCTAGATGCACGCTACCACCTCCTACACGTGTACACATTAGTCGCATAACAAACGCACCATCGATATGCACGGTAATGATATGGACGCATGATACCAGAATGAAGGACAGCAACTCGCAGATTGACGCCTCATAGTGTGAAGAATGCCATCCGTTCACGCTGCTGGGTGGGGAAAAAGAATGAATTGGACGCATGGGGTCGAGCTCTCGTAAGGCTTTCGATGACCTAAAAAGAGCCTGCGCGCGAGACAGAGAGAGGGCAGTCCCTCGCTCGCGGTGACAGCGAAGGTCGCTCAATCATCAGATTGACACCGCCCTCGCGGTCGACTCTTGCTTGGTTGGGCCTCGTGCAGTGCTGCTTGCCTCTGCGTCGCACACATGTCACACTCGCTCGAGACTTGGCTCGAGCGCCCACTGCTTTGCCTTGCGCTCGGACACGCACGTGCTGGCGATGCTGGCGACGGGGGAAGTGACCCAGTCGAAGCCCAAGTCGATCGGAGGGGTGATGGATGTCACGTGTCATTTGTGCTTGAACTTTGAAGGGTCCATCTCCGGGATCGGCGGCACGTAGTACTGCGAACGCTTGAAGCCCTTGGTGGACAGCTCGAAGGCTGCGGCACTCTCCAAGTAGCCGCTGGCACGATGGTAGCTGTTGCTGCTCGTGATGGGAAGGTCCTCCTTGCTGCCACCCGCGAGGCCGCGCTGGATCTGCGGCAAGTATCGCTCGCTGTCCAGTTGCTCTTGCGGCTCTGCCAATGAGGCGGGCTCTTCCAACGCCGGCTGCTGCTGCTGCTGCTGCTGCTGCTGCTGCTGCTGCTGCTGCTGCCGTCTGCGCCGCCTCGAGTTCGGTCGGTCCTGCGATTTTTGCTCTTGCTGCGACATGTCCTCGTACGACTGCTGCTGCTGCTGCTGCGCCTGCGCCTGCTGCTGCGCCTGCTGTTGCGCCTGCGCTTGCTGTTGCGGCGCCGGTTGCCCCTGAGGCTGCCCTTGCTGCTGCAAAGAGTGCTGCTGAGGCGCTGCTGAGGCTGAGACCGTGGCGTGCATTTGCCACCGCGCTTGCCCTCCTCGTGGTCGCGCTCTTCGACAAGCCTTGCCCGCGGCTCCCGCGTCGGCTGCCGCACCGGCTGCTCGATCGCTTCCCCGCGCTGCTCTGCGACCGGCAGAGTCCTCGCGCGCGCGCATAACACGCCCACGCCGGCCGCTTCCCGCGCGAGGCACCATGTGTGGCTCTTCAGCGTGCTTGGACTCGACGCAGGCAGCCGGATTGATGGCCGTCGAGGGGTCGGCAACCGGATCCGCAGCAGGCCGCTCCTTGCGACCGTGGTGGCCACTGTTGTGGTGGCCGTGGTGCTGGTGGTGCTGGCTGCGCTTGCGAGCCGCGCCGTCGTTTCGGCGGCGGCGGCCATTCCGCGAGCGCGCGTCGCCCCGCGAGCTGCTGGTCGTGGGGCGCTCCTGGCGCGGCGACGTGCGCGAAGCAGTCTCCAGGTTGAGCGCCGCGTAGCCGTCGGCAAACTCCTCGGCAAGGCCCTCAAAGTAAGGGTGCTCCAGGCAAGCGCGGCCTGTGAGGCGGTCCGCCGGGTTCATGTGCAGCAGCCCTTCATAAAGGATAGCGCGCGCTTGCTGATCTTGCCGAGGTACTTGCGCTGCAGCGTCTCGGGGCGGCTCATATCGGGAAACTTTAGGCCCGAAAAGCGCGGATTGCGCAGAAACAGCTGGTTCTGCGCGTGCGTAAGCGGGCCGAGCACGCGCTGAATGATGTAGAGTTGGTCGATCTCGCTCTCGCCGGGGAACAGCGGCTGGCCATCCAATAGCTCCGCCATGATGCAGCCGATGGCCCACGAGTCGACGCTCATGTCGTACTTGGTGGACCCCAAAAGCAACTCGGGCGCACGGTACCAGCGGGTGGCCACGTAGTCGGTTAGGCTCTGCGCGTGCGACTGGATCGTTCGCGCAAAGCCAAAGTCGCACAGCTTGAGCGAGTGGTTCTTATTCACCAGCAGGTTCTCCGGCTTGATGTCGCGGTGGATCACCGAGTTGCTGTGGCACCAATAGATCGCCATGCACAGCTGGAAGCAGTACCGCCTCACCAGCTCCGGCTCCAGCCCGTGCGGCCGCTCCTCGAGCACCTCCAGCAGGTTGTTGTGCATGTACTCAAACACCAGGTACAACTTGCCCTTGCGCCGGAACGCCTCGCGCAGGTTGACAATGTTGGGGTGCTTGAGCAGGCGCAGGATCTTCACCTCGCGCAGCGTCGTCTTGCGCACCACCTCATCGTCTTCGCTCTCCTTGAACTTTTTAATCGCCACCACCTCGAGCGTGTCCTTGTTCCGGCACTTGAGCACCACGCCGTACGCCCCCTCGCCCACGATGCCCAGCACCTCGTACTTGTTCATCCTGGCCGAGGCCGCCGCCGCCGCCGCCGCCGCCGCCGCCGCCGCCGCCGCCGCCGCTCACGCAGCTCTCCTTCTGCTCCTGCGCTCCTGCCAAGGATCCGTTGCAGCAAGATCCGTTGCACGCCCTAACCCAACCTAACCTGCGGACCTCCAACCCACGACCTAACCCACAACCCGCCCTGCGAAACCCAATGGAACGAGACTCGGCCGCGGAATTAAAAGGAGAGAAAGAAAAAATGTTGGCACGCTGATGATGACGGCGAGGACGCTGCTGGCGCTGCTGGCGCAGCAGCTGCTGGCGCAGCAGCTGCTGGCGGCTGAGGGGCGCCCAGCCGACGTGCCGGCGTGCCTTGTCGCGCGCCTTCAGCTCCTCACGCCCGACGCGCTGTCGTTATGGCACGAGGGCTTGCCGGCGACCATCGAGTGGCGCGGTGCCGACCCTCGCTGCCGCTTCCGCGTTGACCTGTGTCCCTGGCAAGACGAGCAGCGCGGCGAAGGCCCTGACGTCGCGCGGATGGCGGCCGTGGCCGCGCCGGCCTCTGCCCCAAAGCGGCGCCGCTGCCAGGCCGTCGCGGCGAGCGTCCCGGGTGCCGGACGCCTGCGTCACAGCGTCGCGAGCTTGGGCGGCCAGGCGACACTGCAAGCCGCTGAAGGCCGCTTTGCGCTGCGCTTTACGCCGCTCAATGCCGCCCGTGACGCCCCACCGCCCGCCGCCGCTGCTCCTCTCTCGCTGCTGCCCGCGCGAGGCTTCCGGCTGCGGCCGCAGCGACTGCACCTGCTCGACCCGCTGCCCGGCTCGGGGACGCCGCCGCTCGCTGTGCCATTGACCGTGGCGTGGCGTGCGGACGCGATGCGGCCGGACGACGCGACGGTCGCACTGTCGCTGCGTGGCACGCACCAGACGGTGCGGCTTGGGTCAGGTCGCGCTTCTGACCAGCTCGTCCTGGACCAGCTGCCAGCTGACCTGCCAGCTGGCGACTACACGCTGCTGCTCGAGCTTGAGCCGCCGAAGGCCGGAGCAGGGCCAAAGTTGCGCCGCTTGCAAGCGCGCAGCGCTGCCATGGCACTGCGAGGCGCTGCTGTGTTCTTCGCCGCGCCGCCTGCCGCGGTCGAGCTCGGGGAGAAGCTGCCGCTCGCATGGCGGCCCGAGGGACTAGGCGACGCTGCGGCGGCTGAGCTCGGCAGCCTGGAGCTCGTGCTCGCGCCCGCTGCGCCGGCTATTGCGGCGTTGGCCAGGCCGCTACGCATGCTCCGTGCCGACCCGTTGCGCCGCGCTGCGACCTGGACGGTCCCGCGCGACGCGGGCGTTGCGAGCGGTGCGTACCGCGTCGAGGCCTATCTTGCCGGCCGACTTGTTGGCGCCAGCACGAGCTTGCACGTGGCCGGCTTTCAGGCCTACTTTCTGTGGCCGCCAGCCGACCTGGGCCCGGCGTTCGCGGCGCCGGCCGGCTATGCGCCAGAGCTACGCGGCCCGGAGGCGACGCTGCGCCTCGCGGTGCGCGCGCACGGCGGTCACGTGGTCCAGACAGTGGGAGTCACGGTGCGGTCGCTCGGCCCGAGTCGATGGCATGCGCACGTCGCGGACGTGCGCCTTGGAGCGGGGCATGACCTCGAGGTGCCCTGGCAAGTGCCAAAGGACGCTCCGCGGGACGAGAGGCTCGTCTTTGAGGTGCAGCCTGGCTGGCTGCGAGACAGCAAGGCGCTGCCAAGCTCTAGGCGCGAGGCTTTCACTGCGCGAAGCGTGCCGTTCTACCTCGCTGACGAGCACGAAGAGCAGCAGCAGCAGCAGCAGCAGCAGCAGCAGCAGCAGCAGCGCGTGCGCGGGGAGGACGAGGCGCGCTTCGAAACTGGCGAGATCTTTCAGCCTTGGACGCCACATCGTCGCTTCCGACTGCCGCGCCTTCGCGGGCCGCCGCGAGATGTCGTGATGATGCTCGCCGCGCCTCCGCACATTAGTCATGTTGCCATAAGGCTGGAAGGCTGCGCGGCCGGAGAGGCGTGCGAGCTGCCAAGCGGCGTCGAGGGTGAAGTCTTTGTGGTGGCGGTAGACCCGGAGAGACCTGGCCGTGTCCTGGGTCTTGTCGGCCCTTTCTGGGCTGCTCGAGTCGCCGCTGAGCTGCTTGCGCCAACGTCTGGCGCCAGCGTGCGCGTGGGCGACGCGGTTCAAGTAGTCTGGACCGTGCGCGGCGCCGAGTATTGGGGCGCGACGGGCGGCGACGTGGGCAATGCCACGGGGCACGCGCCGCCGCTGCCAGAGGTCCGCGTGCACGCCGACCTCTTTGCGGCTCGCCCCCACGCACTAGCGGAAGCGATGGTCCCGGTGGCTGGCAAGGTGTACGAGGCCGTGTGGCGCGTGGCTTGCACTGCGGTCACGGGCCGCTATGTGATCGTGCAGGGCGAGCGCCAACTCGGGTGGCTCCACGTGCTGCCGCGCCCGTCCGGCGTGACCAACCCGCTGTTGCACGACGTGTGGCGGCTTGGCGCCCGCGCCACCGTCCGGTGGCTCGCGCCGCGGAGCACCACCAAGCGGAGCCGTGCCGCCTGCCGCGCAACGCCACCTTGCGCCTGAGCCTGACCTGGGATGCGGACCGCCGGTGGGAACTTGCCGCGGCCGTGCCCAACACCGGCGCCGCCCTCGTAGAGATCCCGGGCGATCTGGAACCGCGAGACGACTACCGCATCGAGCTAGAGCACCTCGCCACGGCAGACAACGACGGCGAGGAGGAGGAGGAGCACAGCCCGGGGGAGGATGCGGTGCGCGGATGGCCGGTGCGCAGCGAGCGTTTCACGATAGCGCGCCTGCCCGAGGGGCAACTGGCGACAAGCGACCTGCTTGAGCGAGAACTCGAGCAGGAGTTGCCCGTGGTGGCGCCATCATCGACAAGCGGCGGCGGGAGCGACGGCCACTCTGCCGACAGAATTCGCGCCACGCCGGGGGCTGAAGCCACGGTGGCAGCACCAGCGGCGGCGGCGGTGGCAGCGCCCGCAGCGGCGGCAGCTGGAACAGGAAGCACTGTGGCTTCTGCTGCTCCGGGCAGGGCGACCGCCGCCTCCGCCGCCGCCGTTTCCGCCGCCGGCGGTGGCAGCGGCGGCGGAATGGAGCAAGATGCGGGCGGCGGCGCAGCGGGGGTCGACAGCTTTGCGCGCGGCGTGAGCGGCGCGCTGACGCTCCTCGGGGCCCTCGCAAGCGGCACAGCCTGGCTATTCCGTCGCGAGTTGCGGTTCGTGGTGTCGTCAGGGTCACGGCAGACGTCCAAGGAACGTGTCGGGGCCACGCGGCAACACGGCAACGATGACGGCGGCGGCGGCGGCGACGACGACGACGACGACGACGACGACGAGGTGCGGTACGACAGAGGAAGAGACAGCCCAGACGGAGGCGAGTTTTAGTTGGTTGTGGCAGCACTGGCCTCGGAGGAGGAGGCGGTGGCGGCGGCAGCAGTGTGCAGAGCGCCCTTGGGGAAGAGGCGCATGTCGTTGGTGCCGACAAAGATCTCGAGCGTCTTGTGCAGGCGCCAGAACACGTTGTGCTGCACAAAGGGGACCCCGTACTTTCGGCAGATGTCCTTGACGAGCGGGTGCGCGCGCTGGTAGCTGAGCATGGACAGGTCGGGCCACAGGTGGTGCTCGATCTGGTAGTTGAGAAAACCGTGGAAAAAGTCGACGTAGTCGTTGCCGGCGCTAAAGTCCACCGAGCCGATGACCTGGCGCAGGAAGAACTCGTCCGACTTGGGCTCGCAGTGGTCCTCAAAGTAGTAGAGGTCCTCGCCGGCGTGGTTGGGCACGACCGTGAGGAAGGCGTGCGCGTTGGTAAGCACGTCCGACACAAACAGGTTGATGATGCAGTTGAAGAAGGCCTCGCGGCCCAGCAGCACGTAAAGGGCATCGGCAGCACCACAAAGCGGAAGAGCAGGAAGGGGAGGAAGACGTGCGTCATAAAGGCCCAGCTGGACCACCACGACGGCGCGGTGCCGTCCAGCATGTTGAAGAAAGTGACGACGTGGCGCTCGTTCTTCTCGGCCATGAGCGCCTCCTTGGCGTTCGCTTTGCCGCTGGACGCCTTGCTGCTGGCGTCGCCGAGCTCCTTCATCTGCTCGTCCAGCTTGGTCAGCTCGCGCATCTTCTTGCTGAAGAGCAGCTGGCTGTACGTGTTGCTGCTGTAGTAGGACCACTTCCACGTGATGGCGAAGAAGGCCGCCACGGCGTACTTGAAGACCTTGGGGATGGCCATCTCGCGCAGCCAGGCCGTGTTCATCTGCACGAGGTCGGGGTCGTTGCCCTCGTTGAGCGAGTAGTGGTGCAGGCGCCCGTGCTCCAGGTTCCACGCCTCGGGCAGCATCCAGTCGAACCAGTCGATGGCGCGGCGCATCAGGCTGCCGACGCCAAACCCAGCGCGAGTACCCGCGCTTGCCTGCCTCGGTGTTGTCGTACCCGCCGTGGCAGACGTGGTGGCCTACCATGACCCAGCGGGAGTACAGCCCGGTGCTGAGGCACACGATCGTGAGCACGTTGGGCGCCATCCACATCGTAGCCACGCCCGCGATGGTAAACAGCCAGTTCCAGGCCAAGATCTTGTTCAGGTGCGCGACATCCTCAGCGCCCTGGTTCTTGCGCAGCTTATCGCCAAGCTCGCGCAGCTCGCGTCCAAACGCCTTGAGGTCCAGCTCGGCGATCCACGCATCCTCCTTGCTCAGCTCCATCGTCGCCGCCATCGCGTCGAGCTGTCTCACCTCCAGGCACACCAACTCTGTGGTCCGTCGCGTGGTGGATTGCCGGGATGACACATCCCAACGACGCCTCTGTCCACCTTTCGTTCTCGGAGGGAGGGCGACAGCCTCACCAACTGCCTGCCTCACTTGGCTCGGAAGACTGATCCAAGTTCATGCAAAAGGAGGAGGAGGAGGACAAGGTCAGTCACTCATTGTTTCTCTCTCTCTCTCTCCCCACCTCGTCCGTTGGAAACAGACAGCTTCTGATCCTTGCTTGCTTGCTTGCTTGCTCCTTGGCTGGCTTGCTCTCTTTCTTTCTTTCTTTTGCGCATCATCGTCATTCCGATTGCATCTTCCTTTGCCGTCATTGTGACCAATGTCATCGTCAGTCATGTCAGTCAGCAGTCAGAATTCAGCCTCTTGTCAGCATCATCTTTGTTGAGTGATGATGAGGCTGAGGCTGATGAATTGGCTCATGTCACAGTCAAGGAAATCGCGGGTGGTTTCCTTTTTTGCGGGTGGCAGTTTCAAAAGGAGTCTGCGGTCAGGTTTGGTTACGAGTTTGGACTCGGCCGCGTCGCACGGTCGGTTCTCTTCTGACTTTTGTTTGGGGAGTTGGGACTCGACCGTGATGGGAATCAAAAGTCGGCGGTTGTGCGTGCGATGGCGCAGAGAGAGGAGGAGGAGAGGATGGCGGAGGAGAGGGCGCCGGAGGCGGACCTGGGGGCGTGCGGCGGCGGCATGCGGACGAGGAGGAGAGCCTCGTCCTGCCCAGCAGCCCCCTGCCGCAGTCGCGCGCCAGCTTTTACGGGCTGCCCGCGTCGCTTCCGGCCAAATCGGCACACGACGACGCCTGTCGGCCAGGCCAGCCACTCGCCGCGTCGCCGCGCGCCCGCCTAGCGCGGTGGAGGACGACGCCCGGGAGGAGCTTCCACGTGCGGTCCCAGCCGGCTGACCAGGCCCTGCTGAGCGAGGATCAGGCGCTGACGAGCACTTTAAGGACGTCATGCTCGCGGTCGACGCCACTCCCGGCGCAGCCAGCCCACGAGGCAACGTGCTGGTGCGTAAAGACGCGCTGGTCTTTGACGCCGGCCCACTGGAAGGCTGGACGGCCACCTTTCGCAGCCAAGATATTGCCTCCGCCAGGCTGGCTGGCATGTTGGTCGTAGTGGTGACTCTCGTGGACGGCCCGGCGTTGCACATGCACTGCGCTGGTGCCAACTCTCAACGCGAGGCGGAGCGTCTCGCCGATAGCGTACGCACTCTGGCGTGTCACGAGCAAACGCGAAGCGGCCTCACGCCCTCGTCTGCAACGCGCCCAGAGCCGCGCGACGCCGAGGACGCTGCGCCGCCATCGCCGCAGGAGCTGCTGCTCGAGCTAGGCGACGACGACGACGACGGCGACGACGACGGTAACGATAACGATCGCCGCAGCTGCGAGGCAGACGCGGACCAGGATCGAGCGAGGAGGCGGCGAGCTAAAAAGGAGCGGGAGAATCGACGCGGAAGCATCAGCCTCGAGGACGCGCTCGACTTGTTCAGCGCGCAGCCTTCGGAGGCGGACGAGCAGCAAAGCGAGGACGACGAGGCCGAGAAGAAATCGGCGGCGCCCGACGTGAAAATCGAAGCCATCAACGACGACGAGGGCGACGACCACGACGATGACAATCTGGAGCAGCAGAGCAGCAGAGTTGGCGCACAGGCACTGGCACCAGACGGGGCGGACGATTCCGCGGACCCCGACGCGGAGATCCGCAGCATGGTGCGCCAGTTCGTGAAGAGCCCAGAGCGGCACATGGAGCGCACAACAGAGTACCTCCAGGAGACCTTTGGATACAGCTTGACGTACGCCGACACGCCCACGAAAGAGCGACTGGCCCGCAGCCCGCCTGAGCATCGCCGCCCGATGCGAGCTCTACTCAAGACGCTCAAGCCACTCGTACAGACCATGACCGAGCGGGAGAATGTCGAGACCGAAGCAATCAAGACGGCCACGCGCTGCAACTGGACCAAGTCGCCGGAAACGGGTCTTCGCAACTACGTAGACACAGAGACGGGCGCGGCGATCTCGCCTACAGAGTACGAACGGCGCTACATGGCGGCCTTCCACGCCGACCGCGCTCCTTCGACCTGCGCGGCGTCCTCGCTGCCCTCCTTCACGTCCATCTCGCAGTTCCCGCCACCGCCAGCGGGCCCGCCCCCGCCGCTCTCGCCGCCGCCGCCTAGCCCAGCACCGGTGCCGGCACCAGACCGGACGCCGGCGCGGACACCGGCGCGGACGCCAGCAAAGTCAGCCGCCGCAACAGCAGACGTTAACGACAAGCAAGAGAAGGAGGAGGAGGAGGAGGCCCGCAGCCCGGCCGCTGCAAACGTCGAGCTCGGCGACACCTCGACGGCAGCGTTCAAGGCTGCGCTCGCGGCGGCCGAGGCGGAGCTGCACACTGCCTTTGACAAGGCGCTGGACGCATTCTTCAAGCAGCGGCAGGAGCTGGAGCAGCGCTTCGGTCGCGCAGCACCCGCATTGGAGAGCCTCGAGCCGCTCCCCAAGCGCGAGACGACGGAGGACGCCGCGGCCAAAGCCCGGCGGCGCGCTTCGCGCCGGAAGAGCATCTGTCTGGAGGATATGGCCGCTCTCGTGGGGCCCTCGGTAGGCGACGAGAACGTGGCCGTGCGCGCCAACAGCACCAAGGGCGGGCGCGTGATCTGGAGCGCGCAGCCCTCCACAACGACCTGACTGGCCGACCGACCGACCGACCGACTGACCTGACACGGAGAAGGAGAAGAAGGATATCTTCGCAGCGTTGTTAGAGCCTGAACGAAGTCTTGGGCGCGATAGCCGGCGGCGGCGGCGCACTGGCCGGCACGCTAGGCGCTCCTAGGGCAGGCGGCGGCGCCGTCGCAGAGGGCGCGGACGCCGCGCCGCCGTCGTACCCGCCGCCGTACCCGCTGTCGAACGGGTTGCCGACATAGTCGCCGTTGTTTGTTGTTGTTGTTGTTGTTGTTGTTGCCGCCGGTGGCGGTGGCTGTTGGCGCGGGCGGCCGCCTCTTGGGCGCCGCACCCATCGCCGATGGAGGGCGCTGCTGCTGCTGCTGCTGCGGCGGCGGCTGCTGCGACGGCTCAGCCCGCGGCACAGGTTGTGCCTGCGGCACCGCGGTCGTCGCGGCGGCGCCCTTGGGCAGCTCGAACTGGATCGCGCTGCCCGGCTGCGCGCCCGGCGGGATGATGACCTCGATTTGCTGGCCGCCCGCCTGCACGGTCAAGAGGTCGCCGGGGCGCTTGTCTGAAGGTACGACCAGCTTGAAGGTCTCGACCTTGGCCGCAGGCGTTGCGTCCAGCGCACGGTGCAACAAGTTTGTCCCGCTGGTCGCGTGCTCGTGGCGTCCGTCGTAGCGCGCGCGCTTCTCGGCCCACGCGGCGCTCTCCTCGACGAACTTTGCCTTGGCGCTGCGAGCCGCCTTTTGCCAGGCGGCGTACTCCTCGTCGTACCGCTCCCAGCGCTTCTTGCGCAGCTTCTTGCTAAAGTGCGGCTTGGGCGGCTCCTTGGGCAGCTGGAAGCGCTGGAAGGTGGCCTCCCAGAGCTTGTTCTCGGAGCCGGCGTAGGTGGCGAGGATGTAGCCCACGAACTTTAGCTGTCCCGGCGAGTGCTTGCTCAGTAGGCCGGCAAGACGCTCCTCGTCGACGGTGCGGGTGCCAGCCCTGCTTGCCCACGCGGCGGATGTCGAAGCCGTCGTCCGTGTAGTAGAAACCCGAGACGCGGTCCTTGTAGATGTCCAAGCCATTCTTGTTGCCAAGATAATCCATCGTGTAGCGCGCCTGCTGGTAGTACCCGCGGTCGCGCTCGCTGAGCGCCACTGCCGTGGCGCCGAGGGCGAGCCCGGCCAGCAGGAAGGCCATCTGTGCGGCGTGGCGTCGTCCCGCTCTCCCACCAACGACAAGATCTCCCTCTCCGTCTGCCGCTGTCAGACGATGTTTCGCAAGCGCGAGTCAGTGCCCGCGCACGGGCAAGAGCACCGCCTCAGCGGCAAGGACGCCAAGAAGCTGCTGGCCAGCGCCGCCAAGGCCTTCCCCAGCGCCGATGCCGACCTCTTGCGCGACCGTCTCGGCCTCAGCCACAAGTCTGGCTTGGCGATGAGCAAATGGCCGGCCAAAAATCATCGCCTACAGCGCCGTGCTGGACGGCAGGCCGCAGGTCGTGCTGCTTGGCGTCGCCAACCGTCTCGTGCCCACGCTCGCCGCGCTCTGGCGACTGCCCGATCTGCTGCCGCCGCTCGTGGTGCACGCGCCCGTGAGCGGCTTTGTGATGAATGGCTCCGACGTCATGCTGCCGGGCGTCGTGCGCGGCTGGCGCAGGACCCTGCCAAGGGCGCCTGCTTTGGCCTCGGCGAAGTCTCTAAGGGCCAGCTCCGGGCGCTCTTTGTGCACGGGAACGCGATGCCATTCGCGGTGGGCGAGATGCTCGTCGACTCCGAGATCATTTACGGCGCCGGCTTCCAGGGCAAGGGCCTGCGCCCGCTGCACGTCTATGGCGACCTCCTATGGGCGGCCAATGGCAAGGAACGCGTCAATGAGGGCTTTGTGGATGACTGTGTCGAGCCGTGGCCGCTTGTGCCATCCTCTGCCGAGGCGCCCGCGCCAGCGCCGCCAGCGCCGCCAGCGGAGACTGGCGCGGAAGAACAGCAAGAGCTGCTCGACCAGCAGCAGCAGCAGCAGCAGCAGCAGCAGCAGCAGCAGCAGCAGCAGCCGTCCGAGGGAGCGACGGACGCGACCGCAGGCCCCGCTTCCTCCGACCAACCGCCCGCCGAAAAGGTGCTCGAGGACACCTTTCTGCAGGCTGTCAAGCGCAAGGTCCGCGACGCAGACCTGCCCATGCTAGCAAACGTATTCTTCTCCAACTACCTGCTGCCATGCAGGCGAGCAGGCAGCACGGTCGACGTCAAGCGCACGCCGTACAAAAAGGTGGGCGCTTTCCTGGACAAGATGGCCGAGGAAGGGCTGATCATGCTGGAAAACGACGGCAACGGCGTTGTCCGCATCACCTCCGTAGAGCGAAGCCACCCGCGCATCCGGGCCTTCAAGCCCTGGCCGGCGGATGTCGAGCAAGCGGCGGTCGACAAGGACGACGACGAGGCGCGGCGGAAGGCAAGCTGGAGCTGCTCGAGCTGTACCGGGCCACCAGCCAGCCGGCCAAGGAAGTGGTGCAAGCCGGGCGCGCGCATCTGGCAGACGGGGCACCCGCGGGTCTGGGCCCCAACGGGGACTACTTTGACTTTGGCGAGCTCAAGGCGCTGGTGCTGGCCTACGTGGAGGCCAAGCAGCTCCGCGCCAAGGGCAACCAGCGCATGGTGCGTGCCGACCCGGTCCTCTCGGGCGCCCTGCATGGCTCAAGCAAGAAGGCCAAGGCCGGGCCCCCGCCCCCGGCGGTCGTCGACGCCGGCCGCCTGATGGAGCTGTTCCTTGCTCGCTGCCAGGAGGCCTTCATGATAAAGTACCGCGACGGTACGTGCAGCAAGATCAAGGGCGGCAAGGCGCCGCGCGTGAAGATCGCCATCGAGCAGCGCCAGGGCCGCAAGTTTGTCACCAAGGTCTGGAACCTGGAGCCCTTCCAGCTGGACGTCGCGGAGGTCGCGAACGCCTGCAAGCTCAAGTTTAGCTGCTCGTGCACCACGCAGGCCGTCGAGCCGGGCATGTCGGGCAAGGGAACGATGGCGGTCGTGCAGGGCAAGCTTGCGCGCGAGCTGGAGGACTTTCTGGCGGCAGAGTACAATCTGAGCAAGAGCAAGCACATCGAGGTGGTCAAGCGCTAGAAGCGAGCTTTCTCTATAGCCAGTAGTTGAGGCCCGCTCGCCGACTCATCTTGTCCGTCAGTCATAGGTGTTGTTGTTGATGGGTTGGTCGGTTGGTCGGTCGGTTGGTCGGTCGAGGACGCCCTCCTCGAGGTTGATCGCGCCCTCAACGACCATCGCGTCTGCGCTTTGGAGCCTCGGGTTGACATGCGAGGCCTGGCGCCAATGCACATTCTTTGGTGACATTCGTGAGGCGTTGCGCGTCGCGCCGCCGTCAGAGCCGGTCGCTGCCCTTGGCCGTCAAAACCGTGGGGCAACATCGCCTGCGACACCATGTGTTGCTGCGGTTGCTGCTGGGACGGAGGCGGCTGAGGCGGGCCTGGCTGCTGCTGCTGCTGTTGCTGCTGTTGCTGCTGCTGTTGTTGTTGTTGTGGCCCGCGCTGTTGAAGCTGAGGCGGGGGGGAGGGGGCCCTTGCGGTGGGCCCTGCTGTGGAACTTGCAAGAGCATCGAGGGCTGCTGGTGGTGGTCTGGCGCCTTATCCGCCTCATGATGGCTGCTCTCGTCCTCCTCCTCGAGCTTGCGCTTCTCCGACTGAATGCGCGCTTCCAGCGTGGCGTTGGGCGGGATGGGCAGATTAATCGAGTGCGGGTCGAACGCGATGGTCTCCTCCTTGCTCTTGAAGCGCCCCTTCTTGGGCGGATTGGCGCCCTGGCCGAGGAACTTTGCGATGCGCCGCCCGCCGGGCATCTTGCGCAGCGCCAGGAAAAAGTTAAAGAACTCGGTGCCAAACTTGATGCGCTCCCAAAACCACCCCGCGCACCCTTCAGGCAGAGGCGCTTCCAGTAGTGCAGCGACACGTACAGGAACTTGTAGAAGAAGCAGGTCTCCGGCAGGCAGTGGTTGACCTCCAGGTCGCGCACGATGGTGGACAGCGGCGGAAACACCATGCCCTCCAGGCCCTTGGCGCGCTCCTTTTCGCTCGCCAAGGAGGCCTCGAGGGACTTGATCTTGTGGCACATCTGCTTCATCACCTGCGCCTTGGACATGCCCAGGTATGCCTCGAGCGTCGACCCCATAGACGCCCGCAAGGTCTTGCTGATCGTCCGCATGTACCTGTCGTAGGTCGCCTTGGCGCGTGTGCAGTCCTCGCAAAGCCGCGAGGTCGGCGTGCGTCGCACCTTCTTGCAACTCGGCGACCGCGCGTACACGTGGTCGCGGCGCGGCTTGCGCTCGTCTTCAGGGTGAGCGACTACGACGTTCTCCAGCACCAGCGCGTCTCTGATCAAAGCCTTCGCAGGCACCAAACTCCATGGCCGCGCCGCCTGACACGCGCGCTCGCTTCAGCTGCTGCTGGAGGCCTTCGCCATCATCGCTATTCTCGTCGCGCGCCCTGCACAGCCCGTCGCCGCCGCCGTCCATCGTGCCGGGGAACATGATGTCGACCTCGGCCTGCTGCTGCTGCTCCCTCTGCTCCAACAACACCACGAAGTTTCACCTTTTTTTTCCTTCTCGCAATCAAGGAGCCTGGAGCGGCTCGAGGTCCTTGGCCGGACCTGACATCGAGACCTCGCGACGCTGGTCGTGGCTGCGACGCTGGACGTGGCTGGCGCGACCTCTGCCAGGCTCGACACCCGTCTGCTTTCGACGACAAGCGCTTGCTTGATTCATTGCCCAACTCTCCCGCTTGTCTCGCTCAACGCGCTGCAGCTTGCTCGTCGGCGCTTGCGTGCTTGTCGGCGCTTGCGTGCTCGTCGGCGCTTGCGTGCTGCGCGGGGAGAGTGCTTGCTTTGGAATGTGGCGAGCGACTCGGCTTCACCACGGTGGCTTGTTTATCGCCAATGACGGCTGCTTGGTGCTCACATGCCCTGGGAAAGCGAGCTTATGCGAACGTGTCGATCCCCACGACGTCCATGCGGCGTGGACCGCAAGAGACACCCGAGGCGCCGCGACCATTACAAAGCGCGTTAGACTTGCACGTGCCTCGGAGTGCGTAGACCGTACAGTCGCTTCGCAGCTGGCACAGGCCAGCGACGTGGTGACAGTGCTCGCCGCGCGCAGCGCAGGAAGCCGCAGAGTGCACCAGGTTGCCCTCCTCGTTCCGACTGCAAGCCACGTTGCGAGTGCGAAGGACCCGCGCGAGATGCTTTGCGCGGCTCGTGCTCGCCGCCTGCTCGGCGATGTTGACCTGCTCGAGCGGGTCGTTCTCGAGGTCGTAGAGCTCGACGGCCTCGGGCGCGGCCTCCCAGTCGCGACGCACGGCGCGGAGCCACGTGCGCCATTCTGTGTACCGAAAGCGCTTCGTGCGCACGGAAAAGCCCATGCTCCAGAACCGGTTGGTCGCGACGCCCTCACAGCCCGGTACAGCGCAGCGCTGCACGATCGAGAAGGCCGCGCCAAAGACGGGCCAGGACCACTCGAAACCCTGCAGCGTGGGCGCGGCGCGGTAGGCCAGCCGCGTCTTGCGGCGCATGCGCTGGTCCGGGACCACCAAGGGGGCAAAGCTGCGGCCGTCGATCTTGTACTTGCGTGTTATCTCCGCGTTTAGCGGGACACCAGCGAGGTCGGCGATAGTCGGGAACAGGTCGAGCAGCTGGACCGGCTCGGCGATCTTTGCGCCGGCTGGACCTTGCGGGTGCCGGATCCACAACGGCACGCGTGTGGCGGTCTCCGTGAGGCTCATCTTGCACCACTGCCCGTTCTCGCCCAGGTTAAAGCCGTGGTCCGAACCCACCACGACAAGCGTAGAGTCCGCCATGCCGAGCACTCTCAAGTGCTCGAGCAGGTCGCCAATCAGCGAGTCGACCCACTCCACGGACCGAAAGTAGCCGGCGCGCAGCACGGCGGTGGACTCGGGCTCCACGATATCGCTCTCCGCGCCATACCGCTGGACCGCACGCGGAGCTCGTGCGACGAGGCCACCTCGGCGCAGGTTCCGCGTCGCGCCACCTCCGGCATGCCCTCGGGATGTTCACACCCGCCGGGGCTTGCAACGGCGGGGCGCCCTCCTCAAAGTCAACCGGTACTCGTACCGCAGGTGCGGCCGCCGCAAACCGACGGCCAGGAACCACGGGTCGGGGCTGTCTTGCAGGTCCCCGAGCCGGTTCTTTGCCCAATCAATGGCACGCGAGTCCGTGAGGTCGCGCGACCGGGTCCGGCACAGCAGGCGGTCTTGGGTGCGGCACTGCCCGCGCAGATGCACGGGCTGAAAGCGGTACACGTCAAACTCGGCCTGGTTGGTCTCCTCAAAGTGAAACACCTTGCTGGTCCCGTAGGTCCTGTATCCTTGCTCGCGAAACCACCCCCGGCAGCGTCAGGCTGTCGCGCAGCGCCCCGCGCTCCGCTGCGTGGCCAGTGTGTAGTATATCGGTGTTGTACGGCGTCCTTGAAGTCAGCAAGAAACGCGCGACGGCCCGCACTTGGCGATCGCCGCGTGCGCCTGATTGAACTGCACGCTCTGCTCGGCGAGCGCGTCGAGCGCCGGCGTGCGTACTTCCTCGCTGCCGTAGCTTGCGGTATCCGCGCGCATGTCGTCAAGCAGGACAAGCAGCACGTTCAGCTTGTCCATGCCGCCGCCGCCAGTCCCCGCCTCGGACGACGAGCCCGTGACCAAGGGCGGCGTGGTCCCGATCAGCGCCGCTGTCGCCCCGAGGGCGACGAGTACCTGCCGCCGCAGACGCGATGGCATCGCTATCCGCCCGCTGCCGATGACACCGCTGTCCCCGCCGCCTCGCGAGGCGCAAGCGATGGCTGATAACTGGTGGGGCTTCGTCAGTTGGTCAAGTCGCAAAAAGATGGAGGGTTGTCGGACCTCTCTCAAGCGCTATGATTGGCGATTCGACCTGCATGACGAGCCCAGCCACAACGCCCCAAAGCGCCGCGGCACAACGAACGATCACCAACACCACCGAAACAGCCTTTGAAAAGCCGACCACGAGGGCAAGCATCCATCCGAGAGAGGAAGGCAACAAACGCATTGCGACCCGACACCTTGCTGCTCAGCAGATCAGCGCTTGCGCTTGCGCTTTGCTGACGCGGTGCCGCAGCAGCAGTCCTCCGACCGCCTGCGATGACCCCTCCAATCGCAATCCGGATTCTTCCGGTCCCCGCGTGACACCCCTCTTCTTCTTCTTCGTTCTCTTCCCCGCCAAAACAAACAGTACGGTACCAGTACGGTACCGGTACCGGTACCGGTACCGTACCATGGTACCGCACCTTTTCCGGTACAGACCCGGCCGCTGACTCTACCGCATGCGACATGAACGCAGACTCAGGAAGTGGAAAGCCGCAGATTGGCGACGCGCAAGAGCCGCACGAGATGGCGATGCAGACGGGCCTTCGACGCCTCCAGGCGAGCGCCTGGCCCATGGGCCGGCGGCTCTCTCGGCGGACGCGCGCGAGCTGGAGCTGTCGCCGCTGACGGCCGTGACAGCCATCGACGGGCGCTACTCGCGCGCCTCGGCCCCTTTGCGCCACAGCTTTAGCGAGTACGCGCTGATCAAGAGCCGCGTCAAGGTCGAGGCCCTCTGGCTCGAGGCCCTCGGCGAGTGCGGCGAGATGGCCGAGATTCCCCAGCTCAGCGCCGACTCGGTCAGCTTCCTGCGCGACATGGTGGACAACTTTGGCGTAGAGCAGGCCAAGCGCGTGCGCGAGATCGAGCGCACGACCAACCACGACGTCAAGGCCGTAGAGTACTTTGTCAAGGAGCGCTGCGCCGAGGGCCCCGCGCAGCTGCGCGAGCTGGCCGAGTTTGTGCACTTCTCTGCACCTCGGAGGACATCAACAACCTCGCCTACGCGCTCATGCTCGACGGCGCGCGCTCCACGGTCCTGCTGCCCTCCATGGACGAGCTCATCGACACGGTGTCCGCGCGCGCGGACGACTACAAGGACGTGGCCATGCTGTGCCGCACCCACGGCCAGCCCGCCACGCCCTCGACGATGGGCAAGGAGCTGGCCAACTTTAGCTACCGCATGGCCCGGCAGCGCCGGCAGTTCGCGCAGTGCGAGATCCTGGGCAAGATGAACGGCGCGGTGGGCAACTACGCGGCGCACCAAGTGTCCGTGCCGGCGGTCAATTGGCCCGAGCTCACCCGGGGCTTTATCGAGGGCAAGCTCGGCCTGCGCTTCAACCCGTACACGACGCAGATCGAGCCGCACGACTACATCGCAGAGGTGTGACACGCACGCGCGCTTCAACAACGTGGTGCTCGACCTGGACCGCGACATGTGGGGCTACATTTCGCTGGGCTACTTTCGGCAAAAGCTGGTCGCGGGCGAGATCGGCTCGAGCACTATGCCGCACAAGGTCAATCCGATCGACTTTGAGAACTCGGAGGGCAACCTGGGCCTAGCCAACGCCACCTTTTCGCACCTGGCCACCAAGTTGCCCGTGTCGCGCTTCCAGCGCGACCTGTCCGACTCCACGGTGATGCGCGGGCTCGGCACGGGGTTCGCCTACTCGCTCATCGCGCACAAGGCCACGCTGCGCGGCCTCGCGCGCGTGGATTGCAACGAGGAGCGCCTGCTGGCCGACCTGGACGCCAACTGGGAAGTGCTGGCCGAGCCCATCCAGACCGTCATGCGCCGCTTTGGCAAGCCTTCGCCCTACGAGCAGCTCAAGGAGCTCACCCCGGCAAGCGGGTGGACCGCGCGGCCATGCGCCTTTGTGGAGAGCCTCGACCTGCCCGAAGACGTCAAGCAGGGGCTTCTTGAGCTCGACCCGCCCGCCTACGGGCAACTCTTCGGAGATGGCCAGCAAGGCCGTCCTGTCCAAGTGGCGCGACCAGGCCTGAGCCCGAGCCCGAGCCCGAGCCTGAGGGGCGCACTTGCGCGCGAGAGAGCGAGCGAGAGAGCGAGCGAGCGAGCGAGAGTGGTCGAGAGAGAAGGAGAAGAGAGAGGAAAAAGTGCACCCTACTCTCTATTTTCTTTGCCAGTGCCGAGGCCTCGGCGATGAGCTCGGCGACCATGCGCGACTTTGCGTGCGCCGACCCGAGCTGCTTGTCAAACACGCGAGCTACCCTGCGAGCCATGGTTAGGCCTTCCTCCACGCGGCCCTGGGCCAGGTGCACTGGCACAAGTTGAAGCGCACTTCGGCGACAGACGGGTGCTCGGGGCCGAGCTGCGCCTCGCGACGCCTCGCGGCCTCCTCGTAAAGCTCGCGCGCGCTCCAAGCTGCCTTGTCGCTGGTACACGATGGCCATGTTTTGCAGACTTGCAACCACCGACGCGTGGTGCTCGCCCAGCTTGGTGCGCTTGATGCGCAGCGCCTTTTCGTGCATTTCAAGCGCCGAGTCCAGCTCCCGCAGCGCCTCCAGCGCTGTGGCGAGGTTTTGCATCGTACTCGCCACCGAGACGTGCTCCTCGCCCAACAGCTTGCGCTTGCACTCCAGCGCCTCCTCGTACAGGCCGCGGGCGCCCTGGGCGTCGCCCTGGGCCATGCGCACGTTGGCGAGGTCGTTCAGCAGGTCGCCCACCGCGCGGCGGTGGCCGCTCTCGCGCGCGATGACTAGAGCCTCCCCATACATCGCCGAGGCTTCCTCGAGACGGTCCAGCGCCTTGAAAAGGCTTGCCATCTGGTGCATCGCTTGCGCCAGGGACGGATGCCGCGGCCCTAGTTTGGTGCGCTTGATGGCAAGGCTGCGTTCAAAGGCGTCGAGGGCGGCGTCGAGGTTGCCCATGCTTTTGTACACGGTGCCGAGGTTGCCCAGCGTCAGCGCCACGGAGACGTCATCGTCGCCTAGGGTGTCGCGCTTGATCGCGAGCGCTTCTAGGTACGTCGCGCTTGCCTCCGCCCATGCCTTGCGCAGTATACACTGCGGCTAAGTTGTTGAGCGTGGCGGCCACGGAGGTATCGCGCTCGCCAAGGATTTCCCGCTTGATGCTCAGCGCCTCTTGGAACTTGGTCACGGCCGTGCCAAGCGACCCGCGCCGCCGGCACAGGACTCCGAGCCCATGCAGCGCGCTAGCTACGCCGACGTGCTTTCCGCCCGGGCTTGTCGTTTCGAGCACTGACTTGGCCTCAAATAGCTGCGCGCGAGGTCCAGCCGACTGCCCTGGGTTTCCAACAGCGTCGCCGTGCTGTTCAATAGGAGCGCATAGCGCTCCCGCAAGTCCGCGGCAGGCGCTACAGCGCCGTCCCCCTCGGCACCGCTCCCAGTCTCCCTGGCGTCGTCGCTGCTGGAGAGCAGCGCTTGCCGGCGTACCGCGACCGCCTTCAAGGCGGTCTCGGCCAGCCAGGCCTGGATTTGCTCCGCCACAAGCTGGTTCACTATTGCGTCCGCGGCGGTCAGCATCCCGCAACTCTCTCTCGCTCCCTCTCTCTCCTTTTGCGTCTCGGAGCGAGACTTACACTTGGCGTGCCCCCCCTCCACATTGGCGGCGATATCTGCGTGGATCATGTCATGGTCCGCTTTGCTAAAGCACTCTGCGCTGCGCACGTCCATGCGCGCGATACAGTCGGCGATGTCGTTAAAGTGCAGCGTTAGCCCGTCCTCCACGAACCGCTCCCGCTCCGCGGGCGCAAAGAGGATCTCGAACGCGCACGACGATGCCTCGCCGCTCGATCGAAAGCTGTTGTTGTTGTTGTACGCGCGGACGATGGTCAGTGGCCATGACCTCCTCCGATTAGGCGTATGAGCACGCACGCGCGCGCCCGCCCCCCTTGCATCTGCAGGACACTTACCGTGCTGCGCCACCGAGCTCCCATAAACACCACGCGCGTGTGAGCGCCTTGGGCGACCGCCACGAGTCGAAAAAGACCAGGCATTGGTCAAAGCGCCTGATGGCGTCGTGAAGCCCCTTGCAGAGCTGTGCCTCGCGCTGGCGCTGCTGATCGGGGGTCATCTCGGCGCTCAAGAGCGCCTGGTTTGCCCCAAACATATCAAGCCACACAAAGACGCCCTCAAGGTCCTCCCCTCCAGTGGCTCACCACGGCCGCAACCAGGTCTGCAAAGCGCGTCCTCCGGGCCTGGCTCACAAAGGCCCCGCAAAGCACGGGCCCCACCGCGCTGCGGTCCTCCGCCTCTATTACGTGCAAGTAGGTCGTTTGCTCGCTCTGCACCACCTCGTTCGCCTTGACCACGTACTCGCACACGTCTTCCGTCTCCCACATTTCTCGCGGCTTGGGCGCGAGCACGTCGGGCCATCCACTCGCACGTACCCGAAATAGGGCACATGCAGGAGTCCCGGCCACTGCTCAGGCCAAGCCATGGCTGTGGTGCCCGCTGCCAGCTGGCACGACTCGCCCCGTGGCTCCCCTGCGCCGAAAGCAGCTGCGCCTCGGCCTCGCGTTGGAGCACCACAAGCTGCACGTCTGGGCCATCTCCCCGGCCAGCACGCGCTCTCCAAGGCGCTTGAGCCACGCCACAGAGACGCCCCTAAAGTCGCAAACAACGTTGTTCAGGAAGCTCGCCTGCTTGTCGCGCGACGCCGCCCTTGCCCTGGGCCTTCGTGTCCCTGCTCCAACGCCGCCGCATCGCTCGGCCCGCGTCTCCGGGACGCCCTCCAGCCTATGCCGACCCCTGCTGGCCTTTGGCAACTCTCCGGTCGACGACGATGTCGCGAGCGCCGACGTCGCTGATTCACTGGCAAGGGCGCGACCGAACCGCTGGCAGACCGCATGCCGCAGCCGCCGCGCCACGGAGGGCTCGCTGCGAGGCGCCAGCGCCAGCGCAGCGCCAACTCGTTCACGTGCCGATCGGCAGTCTCACTGAGGCCTTCGGACCGAATCGGAACCGGCGCCGTGGCCGACGAGTGCTTCGTAACGCTCGCGAACGGCACCGCAAAACACCGATGATGCGATGATGTGATGAGGTTATGGTACACTTGGCCGAGTTGACGGTCGGCGAGCGAGCTCAGCATTGGCGGCGCTTGCCTCGCCGCCCGTTGCGGTGCGCTGGGCGCTGCAGCTCGGCTCGCGTAGCGTTGGTCTTGGTTCAGAAGGACTCGAGTCGAACTAGAACACCACCAATGGAAACCAGCGACGAGTGGCGAGCTCACTTGCTAGAGATGGAGAGCTCGGCATTGGCGGCGCTTGCCTCGCCGCCCGATGCGGTGCGCTGGGCGCTGCAGCTCGGCTCGTAGCGTGACGCTGGTCTTGGTCCGGAATAACTCGAGTCGAACGAGAAACTCCAACAATAGAAACCAGCGTCGAGTGGCGAGCTAACTTGCCAGAGCTATGGAGAGCTCGGCATTGGCGGCGCTTGCCTCGCCGCCCGATGCGGTGCGTTGGGCGCTGCAGCTCGGCTCGCGTGACGCTGGTCTTGGTCCGGAAGGACTCGAGTCGTACGAGAACACCACCAAAAGAAATCAGCGACGAGTGGGCGAGCTTGCACGGCTGGCTAGCAAGGCGCTCGTGGACGGTATGAGTCGCTTGCCTCGCCGCCCGCGGTCTTAGTGTGGGCTTGTCACTTGTCACGCATGACGTTGGTCGCCCCCCTGCCGCCGCCCCACGCGCTCCGGGTTGGCGAGCCAGGCAGTCCAGGGTGCGTAGGATGGGCGACGAGTCGCCCGAAGTCTCGATGTGGTGCTTGATCACCGTGCACTCCAGCTCGCGCGTGACGTTCGTCCAGAAAGACTCGCGCCACACCAAGAGCTCCCGATGCCGCTGCCGCAGGCGCTCCGGGTTGGCGAGCTCCTCCTCGAGCCGCTGCGGAAATTCGGACCAGCTCTTGAGCATGATGAAGGGCGGGTTCGAGTGCAAAAGACGCCGAAACGCCCGCTTGCACCCGCCGGCGTGGTGGTAGTCGTAGCCGACCTCGATGACCGGGATCGAGCCAGCCTCGATGGCCTCGTACATGCGAAAGGTCTCATAGTTGACGCCGCGCACTGCGAGCGTGAAGGTCGAATCCATCAGCAGCGAGCGGTACTCCATCGGCTTGAGCCCGCCGTGGGCGCCGGGGTCCCGCGTCCACTCGTCCAGGATGCGCACGAAACCCTTGGACAGGAGCGGATGCTGCAGCACATTCTCCGCGTTGGCGAGGATGGCCTTGAGCTGCGCGCGGTGTGGGTTGGTGTTGGTGCCCACAAAGTTGAAGGGCACCCGCCGCGCGAGCGGGTCTTTCTCGCGCTCGTGCTGCGGCACGGGAGGAACTCGAAGCGAGGACCCAGCGGCAGCCAGCCGCCGCCGCTCGCCCATCTCGAGAAGTAGTGCCGCATTTGCACGACACTCTTGTCCTCGCAGCGCTCATCGCAGAGGCAGTGCTCGTCGCCCACCATGATCGCGTGTGTTGCGCGGCACGTCCGCCAGCGTATTCCCCTTGCGAGTCAGATACACGACCGGCCACTTGGCCTTGCACGGCACCGGCTTGGCGGCAAGTCGCCGCGCGGCAGGGACCCCGTGGTGTGCTCGGCCTCCACCTCGTGCCAGACCCTTGGCCGCACGACATACTCCAAGCGGCCCCAAACTGCTGGAAAAGTTGCGCACGAACGTGCTGGCGTGCCGCGGGTTGGCGCCTTCATGCGCACGCAGACCTTGATCTTGCGCGATCGCAGCTTGGCCATCCTGGCCGCCAACTTGCTGTCCCCGGGCCGTGTCACGCCGTCTTGCACCTCTGCCGCCTCGGGCCCATGCGTGTCGAAGGCGTGCTCTGCCTGCCATTCAGGCGAGACCTGCTGCTGCGGACGTGCAAGCGGGCGCACAGGCGGGTGTCCGCCAGCGTGAAGATGACCACAACGCACCCTAGCAGCAGAATGACGCGCCGCCATAATCTCGCCGATTTCTCATCCTCCTCATCCTCCGAGTAGACGGCGTCCTCCGGGTCGTCCTGGCGCT